>JAWQFJ010015475.1:25000-32500 GCA_034096865.1 Theodoxus fluviatilis
CGTTGTTTCACTCACTAGAGAGTATTCCAACCTGATGCTGGCTCAGCTGCACACAGGGGCACAACAGTGTGCCGTTGTTTCACTCACAGGTACCCACTTTTACTCCTGTGCAGATTTCTGTCAACCAACCAAAACTCCTCCTGCTTCCATGGAGCCAAAGATGTTACACAGAAAGACGTGGGACTTTGCATGAAATTGCAAGAGTGGGCGTTTAGAGTTACCTTTCCTTAGCATGGGGGCTAGCGTGGCAATTTTGACTCATCAAAGAGTGGCAGAGGCGTCTCTTGCAGTGTGATTTCTTGCTTAAATGTGCTGGAAAATGTTTTTGGTTCCCAAAAGAAGCAGAGCAGCAAGTTGAATACACTTTCTCATCTCTGTTCAGATCACAAATGAAAATGTCCTGGTGCTTGTTCACTTCATTCTGATATATACACTGTGATCGACTGGAATGAGATCTTAATACAAGAGATTTTGACATTTCAGATGTCATGAAGTACAGTCATCTTTATCCCTCACTTCACAATTAAAAGTGTGCATACAGAGCTATGCTCCAAGGAGCCACACAAATGAAAGTGTGCATACAGAGCTATGCTCCAAGGAGCCACACAAATGAAAGTGTGCATACAGAGCTATGCTCCAAGGAGCCACACAAATGAAAGTGTGCATACAGAGCTATGCTCCAAGGAGCCACACAAATGAAAGTGTGCATACAGAGCTATGCTCCAAGGAGCCACACAAATGAAAGTGTGCATACAGAGCTATGCTCCAAGGAGCCACACAAACGAAAGTGTGCATACAGAGCTATGCTCCAAGGAGCCACACAAATGAAAGTGTGCATACAGAGCTATGCTCCAAGGAGCCACACAAATGAAAGTGTGCATACAGAGCTATGCTCCAAGGAGCCACACAAATGAAAGTGTGCATACAGAGCTATGCTCCAAGGAGCCACACAAATGAAAGTGTGCATACAGAGCTATGCTCCAAGGAGCCACACAAATGAAAGTGTGCATACAGAGCTATGCTCCAAGGAGCCACACAAACGAAAGTGTGCATACTGAGCTATGCTCCAAGGAGCCACACAAATGAAAGTGTGCATACAGAGCTATGCTCCAAGGAGCCACACAAATGAAAGTGTGCATACAGAGCTATGCTCCAAGGAGCCACACAAATAAAAGTGTGCATACAGAGCTATGCTCCAAGGAGCCACACAAATGAAAGCGTGCATACAGAGCTATGCTCCAAGGAGCCACACAAATGAAAGTGAGCATACAGACCTATGCTTCAAGGAGCCACACAAATGAAAGTGTGCATACAGACCTATGCTCCAAGGAGCCACACAAATGAAAGTGTGCATACAGACCTATGCTCCAAGGAGCCACACAAATGAAAGTGTGCATACAGAGCTATGCTCCAAGGAGCCACACAAATGAAAGTGTGCATACAGACCTATGCTTCAAGGAGCCACACAAATGAAAGTGTGCATACAGACCTATGCTCCAAGGAGCCACACAAATGAAAGTGTGCATACAGAGCTATGCTCCAAGGAGCCACACAAATGAAAGTGGAGCTATGCTCCAAGGAGCCACACAAATGAAAGTGTGCATACAGACCTATGCTCCAAGGAGCCACACAAATGAAAGTGGAGCTATGCTCCAAAGAGCCACACAAATGAAAGTGTGCATACAGAGCTATGCTCCAAAGGCCACACAAATGAAAGCGTGCATACAGAGCTATGCTCCAAGGAGCCACACAAATGAAAGTGGAGCTATGCTCCAAAGAGCCACACAAATGAAAGTGTGCATACTGAGCTATGCTCCAAGGAGCCACACAAATGAAAGTGTGCATACAGAGCTATGCTCCAAGGAGCCACACAAATGCAAGTGTGCATACAGAGCTATGCTCCAAGGAGCCACACAAATGAAAGTGTGCATACAGAGCTATGCTCCAAGGAGCCACACAAATGAAAGTGTGCATACAGACCTATGCTCCAAGGAGCCACACAAATGAAAGTGTGCATACAGACCTATGCTCCAAGGAGCCACAAATGAAAGTGTGCATACAGAGCTATGCTCCAAGGAGCCACACAAATGAAAGTGTGCATACAGAGCTATGCTCCAAGGAGCCACACAAATGAAAGTGTGCATACAGACCTATGCTCCAAGGAGCCACACAAATGAAAGTGTGCATACAGAGCTATGCTCCAAGGAGCCACACAAATGAAAGTGTGCATACAGAGCTATGCTCCAAGGAGCCACACAAATGAAAGTGTGCATACAGAGCTATGCTCCAAAGGCCACACAAATGAAAGCGTGCATACAGAGCTATGCTCCAAGGAGCCACAAATGAAAGTGTGCATACAGAGCTATGCTCCAAAGAGCCACACAAATGAAAGTGTGCATACAGAGCTATGCTCCAAGGAGCCACACAAATGAAAGTGTGCATACAGAGCTATGCTCCAAAGGCCACACAAATGAAAGCGTGCATACAGAGCTATGCTCAAGGAGCCACACAAACGAAAGTGTGCATACAGAGCTATGCTCCAAGGGGCCACACAAATGAAAGTGTGCATACAGAGCTATGCTCCAAGGAGCCACACAAATGAAAGTGTGCATACAGAGCTATGCTCCAAGGTCACACAAATAAAAGTGTGCATACAGAGCTATGCTCCAAGGAGCCACACAAATGAAAGTGTGCATACAGAGCTATGCTCCAAGGAGCCACACAAATGAAAGTGGAGCTATGCTCCAAGGAGCCACACAAATGAAAGTGTGCATACAGAGCTATGCTCCAAGGAGCCACACAAATGAAAGTGTGCATACAGAGCTATGCTCCAAGGAGCCACACAAATGAAAGTGTGCATACAGAGCTATGCTCCAAGGAGCCACACAAATGAAAGTGTGCATACAGACCTATGCTCCAAGGAGCCACACAAATGAAAGTGTGCATACAGACCTATGCTCCAAGGAGCCACACAAATGAGAGTGTGCATACAGAGCTATGCTCCAAGGAGCCACACAAATGAAAGTGTGCATACAGAGCTATGCTCCAAGGAGCCACACAAATGAAAGTGTGCATACAGAGCTATGCTCCAAGGAGCCACACAAATGAAAGTGTGCATACAGAGCTTTGCTCCAAGGTCACACAAATAAAAGTGTGCATACAGAGCTATGCTCCAAGGAGCCACACAAATGAAAGTGTGCATACAGAGCTATGCTCCAAGGAGCCACACAAATGAAAGTGGAGCTATGCTCCAAGGAGCCACACAAATGAAAGTGTGCATACAGACCTATGCTCCAAGGAGCCACACAAATGAAAGTGTGCATACAGAGCTATGCTCCAAGGAGCCACACAAATGAAAGTGTGCATACAGAGCTATGCTCCAAGGAGCCACACAAATGAAAGTGTGCATACAGAGCTATGCTCCAAGGAGCCACACAAATGAAAGTGTGCATACAGAGCTATGCTCCAAGGTCACACAAATAAAAGTGTGCATACAGAGCTATGCTCCAAGGAGCCACACAAATGAAAGTGTGCATACAGAGCTATGCTCCAAGGAGCCACACAAATGAAAGTGTGCATACAGAGCTATGCTCCAAGGAGCCACACAAATGAAAGTGTGATACAGAGCTATGCTCCAAGGAGCCACACAAATGAAAGTGTGCATACAGAGCTATGCTCCAAGGAGCCACACAAATGAAAGTGTGCATACAGAGCTATGCTCCAAGGAGCCACACAAATGAAAGTGTGCATACAGAGCTATGCTCCAAGGAGCCACACAAATGAAAGTGTGCATACAGAGCTATGCTCCAAGGAGCCACACAAATGAAAGTGTGCATACAGAGCTATGCTCCAAGGAGCCACACAAATGAAAGTGTGCATACAGAGCTATGCTCCAAGGAGCCACACAAATGAAAGTGTGCATACAGAGCTATGCTCCAAGGAGCCACACAAATGAAAGTGTGCATACAGAGCTATGCTCCAAGGAGCCACACAAATGACCACCCCAAAGTCAAGGGATGTAACTCTTTCGCATTCTTGCTTTTTCACGTGAAGAGTATGAAGGTGTTCCACGCCTTTCTCTGTAACATCTGTGATGGAACTTACTTTCCAAGACAGTCGTCGATGTCGCCTCGACTTGCCTCGGAACCTCTCCATCTACCCTTACAGCTGAGGGGCATCAGCTCGTCTGCAGGGTATGCATGGTTCTGTGGAAGGAAGGAGAATTTTCCCATCTTTAACCCTTAAGTCCCTGTAAAGCAGACAGACAGTTTAATTGCATGTCCTGCAAGAAACTAAGATTAGAAGCCTAAAAGCAGGAATGGGTGGAGCAGCGAAACCAGTCAAGGGAGGTGCTACAGGGAATTAAGGGTTAACTTGTACATCGAAGTATTCATTTCCCAGTCAAGAGCAAAGAAAGACAAGTACATTTAGCATATCATGTTGCATGACCTCATTTTTGACCCTGGCTTCCTTTCCTATGCCATCCCTTGAAGACCAGCAAAAAATGTGGGCTTGCTCTCCAGTTTAGCTTCTCAAAACCATTAATTCTAAATTTAGCGACAATGTGGAGAATATAAGGCAGCACTTCCTAATGACCATCACATGACAGCCAAATTTAGAACAATGAATCAGAGGAGGGAAACAGCTGGGGCTTGGCTAACAGCCAGCTTGGTATGCTACAGTCATAGGTGAATCAACGGTGGTTTATCCTGAAACGAGAGCGTGACCTACTTGCATATGAATAACATGACGTTTTCACCTGAAATATGGGTTTTCATAGTTTTCTTTCACCTTATTACCCGATCAAATGCTACTTTCATCTAAAAGTGTTTGTGAAATCAATCACATGCAACAAATACAAAAATCTTTGGGTCCGAGACTTCACAAAACGCTCACCATTACATTTACAGCCGGCTAATTACAGTGAAGATAACAAGAGTGTGTGTGTGTGTGTGTGTGGGGGGGGGGGGTTCATCTCTTTGAGGCATTGTCCAATCACAAGGTTTGGCGGGTGAAAACGTCATGTTATTCATTTATATGCAAGTAGGTCACGCTCTATGTTTCAGGATAAACCACCATCTAGCATATGACACTACATCCCATTGTATTATTTATACTATTGGGGGTGGGGGTGGGGGGTGGAGGGGGGTGGGGGAGGAGGAGGGAGGGGGGGGGGGGGGGGAGAGGAGAGATGATGCAATCGTTCAAACAATTTCTTAATGACTGCTAGCATTAGTGTTAATACTGTTATAAATGCAGTAAAGAATGCACATATGTCTATGAGGCAGGCTGTACACAAATTTCATTTTCAATAGATCTGTTTTCCACAGTAAGCAAGTATTTTCCTGGGAGCAGGGTGGAAGTTGAAAAGAGAGTGCACAGCTCTTCAAGGGAATAAGTAAGTCTCTCTGGCCTCATTAGTAGTTCTAAACAAGTGAGAAGTTCAGTTCACATGACGCTTTGAAAACAGAAAAAAACAAAATTGAGTCTTTCATCGGTAAGATCTTATCACACTCACAGAAATCAGATTTGTCGGGTGAAAAAGCACATGCACACACACACACTGAGACACACACACACACACACACAGAGACACACAGGCACACGCACACACACACACACACACACACACACACACAGACACACAGACACACACACACACACACACACACACACACACACACACACACAGAGGCACACACACAAACATTCCAATATTAAAAAGTCCGTCTAAATTTGGAGGAAATCATAAATCATACAGTCTATTATGAGATGAGAAATTCAACTGTTTAATATTATAATAATGATACTGATAATATTCTTTATTTTTGTCCTTTCTGACGAAATTCTCTTGGGGAAAATTTCACCCCTGGCCACTGCTCTATAGCACCTAGTGACTGGCTTTACTCCTCGGTAGGAAAGGCAATGTGAGTGAAGCTCCTTGCCCAAGTAATATTGCACCTCTAGGATCTGTGCAGCTTCAAACACCACACCCAGTAGCTGCAAGCGACTGCAGAGTAATATACAGCTGGAGCCTTGCAACAGCTGGAACTTCTGGCTGCTGAAATTTCAGGGCCTGCTCCAGTAGCTCAGCCAGGGGCCTGCTCCAGTAGCTCAGCCAGGGGCCTGCTCCAGTAGCTCAGCATGGGCCAACCCTATTCTAAGAGGCAACTGAGGGACATAGGGAGAGAGACTGATCAATCAGGACCAACCACTGCGTAATGCATAATGGAAACGTGGAGTGAGGTGCCCAAAGTAATTTCAATCCCAGCTGTTGCACTATCACTCCCCTTGGTCAGGGAGCAATACAACACTGGAGGGAGCCTTGTATAGCGACAGATGTGACGCACCGGGGCTGCAACCTACATCCTGACCCCTGCATCCAAGCATGCTGCTAACCACAGTCTGTGTATTGAACTTTCAGCCAACATGAGGAGCACACATCTCCACAGCAATAGAGATCTATGCCGCTGCATTTCCACATCTTCACTCAAGCTCCCACATGTGCGTGTGAGACCCTGACCCAAAGTTGGAGACTCTCAAACTCCTCTTCAAAAGGTTGCATCACCATGGAGACAGAACTTTCCAATGTGCTAAATGAATATGAAAATTTATTCATGAGGAAAGCCATAACTTAAACTGGCAGATCCATATAGATTTACCAAAATTGTATGGTGAAAACAATATAAGTTTTTCACATTTATTTCATCCAGACTTCTTTTTAGAATTGGTTGACCAATATGGCCATACTGAATTCTTTTCAGTCTCCTTTTCTCCTGTGGAAGAATCAGAATTCATTTCCCCAGACTTTTCTTTCTTCAGAAGAGTATGTCAATCTTTTGCAGATGAATTGATATGCTAGTGTATTTTTCAGTCCCATAACCTCAATGTAGCATGTATTTTCTTTCTTTCAGTCTGAGAGCTGTGTTTTTTTTCAATTTTGACATTTCACCCATCTGACTCTTCTCCCCTTTCAAAAGCTCCAGATATTAAAAAAGGTACTTGAAAATATTTTTAATTCTTTCTGTATTTAATCAAACTCCTGATCATCTTTACTTACCATGTAAGACGAGTAGGCGTGGTTAAACATTTCAAGGGTTTGAAGTCTGAAATAAAAGAGAAAAGGGAAAATGCAATAAACATCAAAATATATTATATGGTATGTGATACACAGAGTTGACTGTCTATGCCTCATGAATTATGCTAAATTTCTATCAATCATATCCACTCATTTATCCGTTTTTTGAATTCATCTGTCACTGTGCATAATAGGAAACAAAGTTGAAGTGATACAAATGACCAAATGAGATGTTTCGACCATAATATTATTTATGCAGTATTGCATATTCCAGACAAGAAGGGCAAAGCCATACGACTCACATGCTTGACCTTGACCTTTACATGACCTTGACCTTCAGGTGACCCTCAAGGTCAAGGTCAAACAACTAAACCTACCAATGACATCATACACTAAGAAATGCTTCACACATTTTTCATACC
>JAWQFJ010015475.1:37500-42500 GCA_034096865.1 Theodoxus fluviatilis
TTAATAGTCAATAGATCGAAGCGCAGGTGACGTGTCAACACACATGACTGACAACACACACAAAATCGACAATTAGGACCCAAGTGATTCGATTTTGACAAAGGCAATGACACCTAGTGATCAGCTTTTAACGATCCACGAAAAGAACGGTAATCTGGGCTTCTGTAAAGTGGTGATGTGTACACGTACCTCAATGCACTTTTCTCATCTGCTCCCATCCCCTGAGTCTCTTCAATGATGAATACAACGACAACAATGGCCACAAAGACGTTGTTTTTCGAGTAATCCATTTTTGTTGTTGTTTCTTTAGTAAACTGAGATGGCCCGTGTTCTTAACAATCCCAGTTTGTACTGTAAAATTGGTTAAAGATTTCTGCTAAGAACCCCAGCGGGTTGTTGTCAATGATGCTGGGCCATGTTGTCAGACCAAGACACGCGAGACCGCACGAGATTCGAGAACCCAGCTGCACTATTACGCATGCGCAAAATCCTATTTCCGTTTCGGCAAATGCACTTGAAGTGAGCGAGCATGCGACGACAAGGACGTACAATCAACTGAAGAATTCATCAAGTGCAATGGCTTTGCATATTGGAGGTTTTCAGAAGCAGTTCCTCCGAGTTTCGACCGTCAGAAAACTGGGTCGCACAACTTTGGTCAGGCGATGTAATGAGAGAGGGCTTGCTGAATTCTTGAATGTAAGTGCATGGCCTCTACTAATTCTACACTTTCACACTTGGACCCGAGCCACGAGTGTCCAAGGCGTGAATCACACACGCTCTTGAGACATAATAAGAAAATTTCTCGCTGTATTGAGTGTATATGTGCACAGTTACGTTCAGAAATGCTGAGAGATTATGATGAGTTTATGTACGAATGCAGTGAGTATTGCAATCACCTGCAATGGCCGCGCTCCCTATCGCACATGCACGTCTCTATGATATTGATAATCTATCGTCTTGTAGTCGTAGGCGTCGATTTCATCTCGTCGACTTCAATTTATAGTTCAGTTAAGTTCCTGTGGTGCATTGGGAGGTTATCTGCTATTGTAATCCTGTCGCTGAAGCCGACGTCAGAATGCGTTTTTATTTGGAGATGGCTGAACAAATGGGGTAGGTAGTACTAGTAGGAATCCTCTTGAAATGGTCGTTTACCCTTGCAGTAATACATAGACGTTTTAATTTTTATGCAAATCAACCTGAATATGAATATTATGCATGTTCCTCATTGAACACACTTGATTGAGGTTCAGGCATGTTGACTTATAAGATGACGTCTATCATCTATGCATACCATGGTACATTTTATCAGTGCTGCTGCTTCTTCTGTCAACAGGGAAACTCTCCACAGCTGGCAGCAGGCACAGTGGACAAGAATGCATTGGTAGCAGCAACCAGCAAGGATGCAGACAGACAGCCCACTGTGGAGCCTATTGCTGCAGGTGGCTGCCAGCCCACGGCCCAGGAGCCCAGCAAGGCGCTGGTGCCAGTATCCAAATCCAACCTGCTGCCTGCCTCTCTGTTTGACCTGGAGACCATCTTCGTAGGACCCACAGAAAATCAGACGATGGTGGACCTGATGGAGAAGTATCGGCTGCTGGACAGGATTGTCCAGCCGGTCAACTGCACAGGGGACGACATCTTCCCTCATGGACTCCTCCCTTCGGGCATGCATCCTGCAGGACGCGGAGTAGACTTGTCAGCATATGGCCCGGTGATGAGAGAAATGCACCCTGTCACATGCATCGTGCCCCAGAGGTCAAACCCAGGGCTGTCTTTGAGTGCAGGCATTCACAGTGACAATGGGCTTGTGTTTTGCTCTGATGTTCTGAGCTCTGGGAAAAAGGATGTTGATTCCAGGCGAGAAGGGAAGCACAAAGGACCCTCCCCCGACCAGCTCATGAGAGTCAAGGACTTCTATGTACAGACAGTAAGTGGCCACTAGCCTTAGGGTTATTTGTGGAATACAGTAGTCGCCGCTTATAAAACACGCGGTTAATAAAAACAGCCGTTTTTTAAATACAGTTGGTCCGGTCCGGATTTACAACGTTACTGATGGACATGTTCAACACGCAAACGGTTAATAAAAACGCCGCTTATTAAAAACACTTTTGTTCGGTCCCAATGTGTTTTTAATAAGCGGCGACTACTGTACATCACTAGTTGCTAGCATTGGTTTGTATTCCTTTGTGATCTATTTCTTGTGCACACACGCACACACACACGCGCGCATGTACACACATACACACACACACTCGCACACATGCACACACCACAAACACACACACTCGCAGACACACACACGCTCACACACACACACTCACACCACATACACTCACATACACACATGCACACACACATACACACTCACAAACACACACTCACAGACACACACATGCACACACGCAAACATACACACTCACAGACACACACTCACTGACACACACACACACACACACACACACATTATTCTTGATAAGTGCTGTGTTGCACATGTATCAAATTTAATCCTAGAAGTGTTGAAGGACCTATGGAATTTCCTGTTCAGCAGTTGCCTTTCTCCGCCCTTTGCTGTTGTTCCCATGATGGCTTCTCTGTTTGCTTGTTCATTTTGTTCATTGCAGTCAATTTCTTCTTCTTTTTTTCTTTTTTGTTGTTGCATGATTCACTGAAAGTTGATGGTTGGGCAAAAAAAAAAGAGGGTCAATCAGGTTATCATAACCACAACTGTTTTTGGTCTTGCCTAGTCTACACCCTATTTGGAGGCATGGGGTGGGATGGGAAAAGCAGCAATGGTGAATTGTAATGTCATAGGACATTAGGCCAAAAGAAAAAAATAGTTGTTGTTCAAGTCACATGGCCAGACAGACACGGACGGACGGATGGACTAGACTGGACTGGACGGGACGAGACTAGACGGGGGACGAGACGAGACGGGAGACCAGACCGGGGACCGGGGACCAGACCGGAGACCGGGAACCAGACCGGGGACCGGGAACCAGACAGGGGACCAGGGACCAGACCGGGGACCATCGGTATTCCGGCAAGACTCATGAGGTTGCCTAGATTACTGCCAACTGGAAAAGAGAGAGTCATACACTATATTAAACTATTTATCTCGGATTAAGTGCATGAGAATGTTTTCTTGATGTAATATTCCAACTTTTTTTTCAGCTACCAAACTTTTTCAAGGAGAGGCATGAATACAGAATGTACCACAGAGATGTAGTGCTCGAGAACAACTACTTCCTGGACAACAGAGTATATCGGTAAGGCATCGGTGAATTCCCTTTAGAAGGCTTCCCCCTGTGGGTTGGGGTTAAGAATAGACCCAGTGCGTCTCCCTAGGCAATTTGCAAGAGGGGAATAAGCAGGGACATCGTGACTTGATTTTCACTCACTCAAAAACTGTTATAGTGATTTTTAGGCTTAATGGCCTTACATAGCCTACTGAAGCTGAGAAGCCGTAAAAATCCATCCATCCATCCATCCATCCATCCATCCATCCATCCATCCATCCATCCATCCATCCATCCATCCATCCTTGAGAAGGTCTTGTAAGATTCTTATGTATACAGATCCGAGTCATTTTTATCTGGACATTATTACAGCTGACTGATAGACGAAGCAAAGAGTCTATGCCCAAAAAACAGAAGAGCAGTTTTTATGTTTTTGCTTTTTTTGACTCACATGCGAAGCAAAAGTGAGTCTATGTACTCAGCCGTGTCGTCCGTCCGTCCGGGCGTCCGTCTGGGCGTCCGTCCGGGCGTAAAAAACTTAAACGTTGGATTTTTCTCGGAGACTATTAAGTCTATCAACACCAAATGTGGCATGATGGTGTATGATGACAAGGCCTAAAAAAAAATACATAGTGACTTGACCTTGCTTCAAGGTCGAGGTCACAGGAGCCATAAATGTGGTCTCAAAAACAGTCATTTTTTACATTTTCCCAATTTTCTCCCACGTTATTGAGAATGGCGACCTTAGCTACAAGTGGTATATAGGTCAAAGCAAGCCCTATCTATTGATACCAGTTTGGTTGACCTTGCTTCAAGGTCAAGGTCACAGGAGCTCTTCAAAGTTGGATTGTATACATATTTTGAAGTGACCTTGACCCTGAACTATGGCAGATAACTGTTTCAAACTTAATAATTATGTGGGGCACATGTTATACTTTCATCATGAGACACATTTGGTCACATATCATCAAGGTCAAGGTCACTTTGACCCTTATGAAATGTGACCAAAATGTGGTAGTGAACCACTAAAATTGACCATATCTCATGGTAGAAAGTGCCAATAAGCACCATTGTGCTTCCTATGTCTTGAATTAACAGCTTTGTGTTGCATGACCTTGGATGACCTTGACCTTGGGTCAAGGTCACGTGTATTTTTGGTAGGAAAAAATGTGTAAATCATTTCTTAGTGTATGATGTCATTGCTAGGTTTAGTTGTTTGACCTTGACCTTGAAGGTCACTGAATGTCAAGGTCAAGGTCAAGCATGTGAGTCGTATGGGCTTTGCCCTTCTTGTTTTCTTCTTCTTCTATCTTTGCAGAGTCCTTGGTATGTTTGATAACCATGTTTAAAACTGGTTGTGAGATGATGTGACTCGTTAGAATCTCTTCTCTCTGTGCTTTCCAAGTTCTGCTGCTTGTGTATGCACATTGTCCCATCTGGCATAGACCGCTCAAAGCATGTTTGTAGTGGATGATGTCATGCAGATTAAGATTAACATCCATCTTTTAAGCAGCTTCTGGCAAGTTTTACCGTTTCAGATCTTTTCAACAGAACATCTGGTGAGTGAGTGATGGGTGACATGCATAGATCTAAATACCATGCATGGCCGCCTGGCAATCGATCACATGACGTCACTCATTTTGCATGGTTTTCAGTCGATACGTTTCCTCTAGATAGGATCCACTTTTTCTTTACGATTTGCCTTTTGATACTGACCTATGTCTATTTCGGTGTTTCTACAACATAATTGTTTCAGGTTTTTTT
>JAWQFJ010015475.1:50000-70000 GCA_034096865.1 Theodoxus fluviatilis
AAAGTTAAGTAATCAAAATTGTAATGGAAATTCTGAAATGGCTATGCATATTCAGAGTAATAAGAATATCCTTTAGACATGCCCAACATCTTTTCAGCAAAGGAAAGGACATTGTATAACTTTTCTTGGGTTGTTTTCCTAATAAATGTATTATTGCATATTCCTTGCTTCATATCAGAGTTCATCTATTCTAAAATCATCAAAAGGTAAACGTATGTTTTGCACCATCAATATCATTCACCAGGAATTCATCATCCAGATTTGTCTTAATGATCTTCATTAATCAATTTAACGATAAGTTTTTTACTAATGAGACTCCTGTGATCTCAGTCAGATTCAGAATTTGATCGTGTTAGTCTTTGTGGGGTTTTTTTGTTTTTTTTTGTGGTTGTTTTTTTTTGGGGGGGGTGGGGTGGGGGGGGTTGTGCTTGTTTTCAAGAAACCCTATTCATTTTCTGGTATGCAATTCCCCTAAGTGAGAGAGTGTTGCTCATCACTCCAAAAAAAGGTTTTTGAAGATATCAGACCCCAGCTCTTGAGCATCTGAATCAACAGCCATGTTTATGTGTTCTTTGGCAGGTCCCTCTTACCAACTCAAAGCATGGATATCACAATAGCCAAAGTTTAGTGAATGCTCGGTTGATTGCAGGTCGTTCGAGATGAGGAACCTCAGGAAGTGGTCAAGGCAGGACTGACCGCCAGACTGGCAACGCTCTTTGGCCTTGCCCCTCGCACCCCGGCTCCTGTGACCTTTGGCCTCTTCCTGAAGAGATCCTCGCTGACCAGCCGACTCTGGCCCCGAAGCATGGTGTGTCCCTCCAGCGGCGGTATCTAGAGAGAAGAGTGGAGAGACTGAACTACTGTGATGCCTGTGTGAAGGCATTGTCCATAGGAATAAACCTCGTGCATAGACATGAAAGTATTGTCCATAGAGATGAACTCTCATGCATAGACATGAAGGTATTGTCCATAGAGATGAAGGTATTGTCCATAAAGATAAACCCTCATGCATAGACATGAAGGTATTGTGCATAGACATGAACCCTTGTGCATAGACATGAAGATATTGTCCTTAGAGATGAAGCCATTGTGCATAGGGATAAAGATATTGTCAATAGAGATGAAGCTCTTGTGCATAGAGATATGAAGCCATTCTCTATAGAGATATAAAGCCTGGACTGTAGATGTCTATCTTGTCCCCCCACCCCCCCACCCCCCCACCCCCTCTTCCTTACAGTTGAAATCTGAACAACAGGGGAGAATTCTCCGAGAGACTTGACTGCCTGTGTGACTGGTGGCATAGAGACTGTAAGCCAGGACTGCAGATGGGTGGATTGCCTCCCTTCCAGCACAGTACCACTATCAGAGCTTATAGTGCCGAGCAACTCCCATCTAGTGCACCTGGACACGGTCTGCCCCCTTATCTAGCCAGGTTGTATTGACAAGTGATGCTGGACGTCGTAATGCTGTCCAGCGGCTTTTGCAGAATGTAGATGCAGAAAGCCTTGACTCAGGATGTATAGTCTACTTCTTTCTTCAGCAGCATGAGTTCCTCCAGTAGTGAGCACTATCAGACACCCCCTTAACTTTGGAGGTAGCTTGACCATGAGCGGGTCCAGGCAGCTTTGGGTGCCAGTGAGCACGATGCAGTAATGCTGAGCTGTTCTTACAGCAGCATGTAGTTGTGGAGAGCCTTGAATCAGAAAGCATAGTATGCTCCCTTTCACCAGCAGCATGGAGGCATGCTCTGCTTCCCTATGCCTGCTGCCATGTGAGAACAGACAGCGAGACTGCTCTCCTGAGCTGACAGGAGAGCAGCAGGAGCATGTAGTTGTGGAGAGCCTTGAATCAGAAAGCATAGTATGCTCCCTTTCACCAGCAGCATGGAGGCATGCTCTGCTTCCCTATGCCTGCTGCCATGTGAGAGCAGACAGTGAGTCTGCTCTCCTGAGCTGACAGGAGAGCAGCAGGAGCATGTAGTTGTGGAGAGCCTTGAATCAGAAAGCATAGTATGCTCCCTTTCACCAGCAGCATGGAGGCATGCTCTGCTTCCCTATGCCTGCTGCCATGTGAGAACAGACAGCGAGACTGCTCTCCTGAGCTGACAGGAGAGCAGCAGGAGCATGCAGATGTGAAAGTCAGGATCGTAGTCTGCTGCCCTTCCAACAGCCACAGTGAGACAGACATGGGAAGCTGGGTGTACCGGACGGCGTGCCCCTTGTAACTGTAAGAGCAGTTTCCTGATGACGGACGATGCAAACCACATCAAAGAGCTGCAGTCACAACATTATTTGACAGGAACAAGAGGTCTTGATTGTAGTTGTATGATCTGTATACCTTTCCAACAGCAGCATTTAGCATAGTGTCATCATGGAATACCGACATGTCTTGTACTACAACTGAAGTCATGGCAAAATAATGTGCTTATAGTCATACTTGTAGCTCTCATTGTTATGAGCATTCAACTGCAGCATCTAATGAGTGAGAAGGAAGTTGTCTGTGTGGAATCTACCATGATGGGGACTATTGAGGAGAAATGGGAAGAACAGATAAGTAAAGTATGTGCTGCCATCTTGAAGTGCTATCTCCACTAGCAGTGGAGTTTGTGTGGCTGATGGACATGTAGACAAAACCAAGACAGAGTATTTGTATGAATGGACTTTCTTGGATAAACACTAATTCAAAAAATATTGAAAGAAAAGATCATGCAAATGTCCAGGTGTGATATTGGCCACTGAAAGAAACTTTAGGGCAGACATTAAATAAGTAGAACATGTAGATATCTCCATCTATGAGCCAGGCAGTACTTGGACAGCTAGTTCTGAAAAAGTGTTACGTAGACTCTTCAATTGTGATTTTCTCAATTATCACTCAGTTTGGTGTCCAGACAAAAGATGATTTTAGTGTTTTGCTTAGTTTGAATAATTATTCTGTGTTTGAAATTTCATCATGTCTAATAGTCTGTTCCCGATATTTGCAGTGTGTGGATAATTGATCACTGGAGTGCCTAGATTTCGAATGCCAATGTATCCGACATGATGCAGATCTTTTTGTGTGATCGGTACGTACATCAGAAGAATGTAAATACCGTTGATAATTCAAGTGCACATAACCCGCAGTTCAGAGAGTCAGACACAAGTGTTCTGGGATGAATGTTGGAAAATCTGATGATACTTCCTAGTTAAGCAGCGTTGACAAGTAATGTTTATAACTCTCTTTTCAACCATCAGCTGCTGGGAAGTATGTGGAGGTGTGTAGTCGGCATTGGTGACCCACTGTGCCCAGTGTAGAAAAGCGAGAAGAGAGAAATTCAAGTGCAACATAAAGTCATAGCTTCTTGATTCTCCAATCATTTTCAGAACCCCTGGTAGCTGAGATTTGGGGGCTTGCTGTAGTAACTCAGCCAGAGACAACAATAAACAGCCAGAAAGCTGGAGTCGGTTTTGGAAAGAAAATGATCAGAAAACTGTGTGTCCATGGTTTTTGAACCGGATGCCATGTGCAGTTCAGTTTAGACTGGTGGAACACCTCTTGAAAGACTGGAACGTGGAAATGAATTCTTTACTATGCATGAATTAGCTGTCTGAAACGCCATGTCCGTGTTTCTCATGCATTCGTTGTAGATACCAGGGTCCAGGGGTGGGGCATCATGTCCGTTGCCACTTGCTTCTACTTCAGCCCTACACTGAGGTGTTGATAACCTTGGTGGACACTGCGACATGAACTTGTGGTACAACTTCAGTCAGTCAATAACTGGGCAGTTTCCTTAAAACATGCTTTGTGCTGCTGAACTTCCTTCAGTTTTATCTTCTGAAATCTGTTTCATACAGAACAGTATCTTGCTCTCAACTAAGATGCATGAAATTAGCTCCGTCTCTCACTCAGTCTCCAGTTCTTTAGATTGCATCTGTTATCTATTCCTGAATGGTGAGGAATACACAAGTGTTGGGACAGGGGCATATGCAGGGCAACTGCACATAGTTTTTGTAATTCTTGTTCACCATCAGTGTCAGGAAAGAGGGGCAGAAATCAGAGAAGGGTAGGGGACTAAAACATCCTTTGTGGCTGGCATATTGCAGTGCTGGAAAATGCACAGATGTATCGACTATTGCATATGCATGTGACATGCTCCTTTGTCTCCTTGTAGCTGATTGGGCCTTGTACCAATGCATTCATCTGCAGCCTGGTAACATGAGGTTAGGGGGTTGAGATGGCTTGGGAGCAAGATCAAGAGTAGCCTGATGATCAGAGGGTAAAATAATGCAGTTCGAGCATCCTTTGATGGGTGAAAAGTTGAAATTCAAAAATAATCTGTACCATTTCTTGATGTGTTGGATGTTCTTTGAGGATCCCTTGCTTGAATGCTTTCTTAGATCTTCTCAGCATGCGTGTGGAGGTGTGCTGCTAGGTCATAGACTTAGTAGTGGGTGGGAGAGCCTTGATGCCAATCATGAAGTCCAGATTTCGCAGTCCCAGTCTCTCTTGCTGGAATGGCTTCTTAACAATAGAAATGGGGAGGTGTGATTGATGATGAAGACTAGGGAGAGTTACTTGTTCACCATTGAAGACTTGGAGGGTCAGATGGACACTTCGATGGGTAGAGTAAAAGACTTGCTGTATGCTTTGCTTGTGGTATGCAGATAGCCAAATATTACTTACCATTGAGCTCTTGGCATGGGGGTCGAGCCCAGCTTAGTGGAAGACAAAGTTTGTAAAAAAATGATACTGTATGCTGATATTTGTGTATATGTGGAGGAGACACGCGGTGCGTTCAGCCACTGTTATCCTGTACATAGGTCCTGTTGAACTGTGTTGTGAAGGGAGTGGAGCACCTCTCAATGCATAAATTGTCATGTGATGTCGGCATCCTGGTTGATATGGCTTGCTCACTTACTTGTCACACTTGTGATCAGCTTGTTTATTAGGGTGTGCCTGTCATAATCAGCAGTTTTTGCCCTTGGTGTGACTGACTTCTGCTTAATGTGTGAACATTGTAAATTATGAAAAAAGCACATTCTGTACATATGTAATTAAATAAAATCTGGTGAGACGACATTTGTATGGTAAGTTTTTGCTTCGGTTTTCTTGACGTGACTTTCGTGATGTAGTCTCATGGTAAGAGTTTCCATGAAGGCAGATGAAGGAGAGGAATATGCCTTTGGTTATGTGGTTCCTTTCCCCAGGTTTTTTGAGTAACGTTGCAACATCATCTTCAATGTTGTTGCAACATTATCTTCAACATCAGACTGGCTGGCACACATATCTATTTGCACGCGCACATGTGATCTTTTTTTTATATGAGGAAAATTTGCCTGAGATTGAAACTATTGTCTGAGAGTCATCAGGCTCCAGAATCGAGCCTCACCATTGGTAGTACTGGTAGTAGTGAGTCATGAGCCACATGAACATAACACCACCCCTATCTGTACCGGATAGTGGCTGGCCTGCTTGAGTGGCAGATGATGGAATGTCCAGCTTTCAGTAGACAACAGCCAGATCATGTGACATGAGCAGAAGGAATGATCAGATGTGCACTGCAGTAGGTAGAACTGTGATTGTTCCTTGGAGAATGTCGGCATAGAGTGGAAGAGTTTAGTGCTGGGGGAAAGACTGCCTATCCAGTTATCATGAAAATGGTCTGCTTTCTATCAAGCCGCTTGTGATGTATTATTGAATGTTGCACTGTAGACTGTTGAAGTAAAAAACACGCACACACACTGTGTCAGTCTGTCTCTCTTCTCTCTCTCTCTCTCTCTCTCTCTCTCTCTCTCTCTCTCTCTCTCTCTCTCTCTCTCTCTCTCTCTCTCTCTCTCCTGCCTCCTTAAATTACAGTATCTGTAAACTTTCAATTGCATGGTTGGTTATAATTTGTGTAGATAGGTGGCCTCCTTTTGACATTATGTGAAGCATTTTGTTCTGGAGATATGCCACGTTCCTAGACACACCAAGGCACTATGTGGTAACATAAATTATGGTTTCTATACATTAGTACCACTTATGGTCATCTCAGTGTCCGCTGGACAGAACAGCCAGCCACAATTTAAATGACAGCACAGGGATCTTCTCACATGCCAACGGATTATCAGCCAGGGGCTTGATGCACCATGTTTTTCAAGTTGTTTGTGCTGGTAACAAGCCAATGGTCTCTGAATGGCAGTACCAAACTCGGAACCCTGCTCAAAGTTGCTGCACAGTTTTACTGTGAGAAATTGTCAGACTCTTCTTGAATGAGGAGAGAGAGTCTGACTATCAAATGTTGTGGCGCTGAGCACTTGAAAGTCTTTGCTCTCATGGTCCTGCACCGTCTTGAAGGGCAGCCTGTTGCTCCCTCTTGGATGATGGGAGGCAACGCTGTGTTCGGTGCCTCTCAGGAGGTGGCAAACTTGGCGTGGCGTGTAGGCCTTGTAGCATGCACACCTCTCAGGTAGAGTGCATCTTCAGTAATATACTTTAATCGTCTCCAACTGCAATCGGTGTAGATCCCACAAGACTGGTGTGACATATTTGTTGCTCAGAATTTTTCTCATCAACCGAACATCAGTGTAGTCACTTGCAAAAGACACTTCAAATGCTTCACCTTGAGGTTGATGAAGATGGTCATCAGTTATCTGCTGAGTAGATGAACAAGTAGCTCATTCCTTGAGGGAAAAATAGTCGGACAGTTCTGTAGTGCCGATGCCACTGCTGCCGTCTGACGTCCAGAAGCTGCTGAGCAGTGTTCTTGCTTCCCATGGATGTGGTGGCCTCACAGAAACCAGCATTTCCGGCATGCAAGGAACATGCAGATGATGCTGCCACTGCCACAAATGTGGCACCCTGTGAGAGAACATTCAAGATTCACCTAATTGGAGCTTCTGTTGTCGCACTGGAAATCATAACCAGCAGTTTCACACTGTGGACTGACAGGATCTCACGATAGATGCTAAAGCTTTCGTTCAACCTTTGCCATTGATTGAGGTTTTAAGTCTTGGAACCTTGGGTATATTCCCGGCCTGCTCTGTGGTCCCTGTGCTATTTGGAGAGCATCTATAATGTGATGTGTGTCTGGAAATGCATTGTTAGGCTGCCTGAGTCTATGGTGATGGAACTTTGCTGTCCTGGGAATACACTGATGACAAAAACCCTGAGCATTAGGAGTCGCTGGCTAGATAAATATATTTTTGGGATGAGCTAAGGTAAATTGTTTAGATTCACTGTCGGAATTACTGGACTGTCTTAACAGTCTGCATACTCTTTTTTTTTCATTCTCTCTTCCCCCAATGTTCAGGCCATGACTCCACCTCAGAGCTTGTTCATCTTAATCGCAGTGTGTGTGTGTGTGTGTGTGTGTGTGTGTGTGTGCTGGCATTTTGAGTGTGGCCTATGTGTTGAAGGAAACCTTGAAGGCCTTAATAATTGAATGAAACTGGAGGCAAGAAAAGAAGAAGAATTTCGTAGAGGACATAGGAAGTTCACTGCACAGGCATCTGAAAGTCAGCGAATGCTTATGTCTCTGGTTCCAACATGCACCCACCGTACGTATCAGTTGTGATCATGTCAGTAGTGGTAGGAGTTCGACAATCTTCCCCTCCAAATCCTGAAGTCCATACTTGCAGTGTGGACATCATAATCGTCACGTGGGTTCACCTTTGTTAGCGCTGGAAGTGTTGTGAGCATTGTGTGCGCTTAAACTGCTGCTGATGGTCTCGGTGACCCATTCAGATATTTGCTGGCTCTGCTATAACTAGGCACTGTTGCGTGTTCAAACCATTATGACTGTAAGTGCCGACCGTGTGCTTTCTAGAAATAAAACCGTATTACTGCTTGAGGACGTGCATTTTTTGTTGTATCTTTATTTGAATATCTGGACAGAGTGATGAATAAGAGACCCCCTATGGGTTTGGGGGTAAGAATAGACCCACCGCGTCGCCCTTTGTGGAAAGTGAAGAACAAGGGACATTGTGACTAGAGCTGCTCTTCCTCAATCCAGCTGCAGTGATTTTTGTAGTCAATGGTCTTAGATAGCCTACAAAGGCTGATAGGCCGTAAAACTCCATTCATGTATTTATGCATTCATTCATTCACCCCTTCATTCATTCACTCGTTCATTCATTCACTCATTCATTCATTCACTCATTCATTCACTCATTCATTCATTCACTCATTCATTCACTCATTCATTCATTTACTCATGCATTCATTCATTTACTCAATCATTTACTCATTCATTCATTCATTCATTCATTCATTCATTTACTCATTCATTCATTCAAGGAAGAGACCAACAACTAGTGGATACTCGTTGGGATCTGAGTATCGGGGCAAAGAAGGCAGCAAAAAAAGACTCGGAAAATCTGTGACGTCGGTCAATTGGCAGTGCAGACAGCTAGCTAGCTACACGCGCGGCTAAGGGCGCATTTGTTAGGCGTAGAATTTCGAGAGAATCTCGAGGGCTAGGCGTTGCCTACGTTTCTTGCTCATTAGCCGTAGGTGCGTCTCGCTCGCCCTCGACTAGCCATCGAGGCGAGCCACTTGCCTAGCAAACATGCGCTTAGTGATTTTTTTTTAACGCTCAAAGCACTCTGATACTCACCGGGAGGTCGTGGGTTCTGTCCTCACCAGAGGTGTGAAACATTTTCCCTGTGTCCCTGCAAGGTTTCAAGCTCTGTGTGGGAAGCATGCTGAGACATCTGTAGATGGGCTTTGTAGTACACTAGCTCCTGTTGTGCCAGTGTAGTTCTGTTGTGTTTCCAAACTGTTATGACTGGGAGGGCTGATAGTGTCTTTTCAAGGAGAGAAAATATATATATATATATATATATATATATATATATATATATATATATATATATCGTATTTGCTTTTATTCTCTATGGATATACTAAAATATAGCCAACTCTGATAATTCATCGTGATCAATGGGTTTAAGTAGCCTACAAAGGCTGATGGAAACTCCATCCATCCACCCACCCACCCACCCACCCACCCACCCATCCACCTACCCACCCACCCACCCACCCATCCATCCATCCATCCATCCATCCATCCATCCATCCATTCATCCAACCACCCATCCACCCATTCACCCACCCATCCACCCATTCATCCATCCATCCAGAGAATTAGAAATAGGTTGTTGAAAATTCTGAATATATACCAAGTTTTCAGCTGCGATTTTTTTTAGAGATCATGCGGCCCTTATATTAATGTTTTGATGGGACTAGTGGTTAGCTTTATGGCAAATTTCTAGCCATAGGCCGTAAAACACTATCCATCCATTATGGCAAACACCACAACAGCGATGTTGCCTCACTGCTCACAAGTTAGCATCTGACTCTCCAAAACCAATCTTCCCCAAAACCCAACGAGCAGTGCGTTCACCCCTTCCGGCCTCGCAATTCCCGTGCGAGGGCGCACAGAGTTCACTCACCACGTCAACCCTCACGTGAAACAGCGAAAAGCGCGGACGAGGAGCGCGCTAACGCGCTACCAACACACTACACGCCGAACATGCACACACAAGTTCACGAACACGAAAATTAACCCCCCAAACCCACAACCTGCTCGCGACAGTGTATGATGTCATTGCTAGGTTTAGTTGTTTGACCTTGACTTTGAAAGGCACCTGAAGTTCAAGGTCATGTAAAGGTCAAGGTCAAGCATGTGAATCGTATGGGCTTTGCCCTTCTTGTTATCATAGGAAGTATGCATAATTTTTTGTCAACCATGTGTACGCGCATGTATGTGTGTGTGTTTTGCATTCATGTGTGTGCGTGTGCGCGCGCGCGTGTGTGCGTGCGTGCACGCATGTTTATTTCAAGTGGGAGACATTGGCCTAATTTCCTGTTTCACAATCCCCTGTGGGTTAGGGGTGAGAGTAGACCCATCGCGTCTCTCTACGCGATTTGTAAAAGGCGAATTACTAGGAACATCGTGACTTGATTTGCGCTTACTCTAAACTATTCTAGTGGGGTTCGTGCTCAATGGCCTTTTATAGCCTTCAAAGGCTGACAGGCCGTAAAACTTTATCCATCCATCCATCCATACATGCATCCGTCCATCCATCCATCCATCCTGCTGCATAACTTTCGCATGAAAGGAATTCTGAACACTGAAAACTCGAACACAAGTAAGTTCAGTATTAATGCTTTTATTTTGTGCCCAACATTTTCACAATCACCTAGGGTTCACAAGTATCATGATACATAATCTGGTGTCTACAGCTAAATAGAAGATAATTGCATTCTCACATCTTTCACACAGTAAAAGTTAAAAGAGGAAAAGAAAGCTTTGTCAATTACATGGAGGCACGTGCACGTTTACAAGAATAAAGAATACTATAGACATGTATCATATATGCATTATTAATTATTAAAACAATTTAATTAAGGAACAGTGGATGTGTGAAGAATATGCAAGATACTATTAACAGGTGACCAAATACCAAAATGCATAAGCAGGACAAACAAGTTGTAGAAACCTTTCACGCTAATAGTGGGGGGAAAAACGGTTTTATAAATATTAAATGTTGATTTTCGTACATTCACCCACAGCAAAGATTATAGGTTACACAAAGATAGCTTTTGCTCTATAAAGTTACATGACGCTGCACCTAGCGGCGAGAGTAGGGGTGAATCAAGGAAAGTGTACTCACACCGCTTAGTGACAAGACGGCGAAGAAAGCTGCCTGCTGATTGGAGGATTCTATTCAGGGAACCAATCAGAGGACTGCTTTCGTGTAGATATGGCGTTTATGTCTACGCTTTGGACAATTCAATGGCGGCAGCTCTCTCCAGTTCGCGCAGAAAAAGCAATATTTTGGGATACTAGAAACCCATCCGAAGAAAATGTAAGCCATGAACAGCATTAATTTATCAAAGCTGTATGTTGAATGCATCAAAAGGTATTGAAAGGTCCTACTTTTTAACAATCGAAATGCAGGTCACATGGACACGCTTGATTGTAACTATAAATCTTTGCGGAAGCGGCAACTGAATTCACTTAATCGAATGATTTTCTGGCCGCAAATCACCTTCTTGACAGGTATGTATTGCTTTGCATAAATTTCCTAAAGATATTCCACAGGGGTGTATACGTTGATAAACAAGCTTGCATTCTTAGATAATAATGAAAGATAGATCGTTCCCATTCAAACCATACCATGTAGATCTAGGTCGAGTTGGATTTCACAACGCCTGCTACAAAAAACAAGGCCAAAACACCCCCGTTATTGCAGCAAATCATTTTATTACACATTACACAGTAAATTTATTCACAAACATGATCGGAACGCATCAGAAACCGTCGATAAACAAGAAGTTTTACATGTCGCTAAGAGGTGTGATTAACTTTCCTTGATTCACCAATAGTTCTAGCCGCTTGGGGCGCAACGTGTCTCGATCCTCACAACAATGAGCTAATGAACTATCTTTGTGTAACCTATAATCTTTGCCCACAGGCACAACCAGGCGTAAGACATGCTGCATAGGGCAGCATCAGTCCTTTGAATAGGCCAGCCAGGCTTGAATACAGGGCGGGAGGGTGGGGGGAGGGGGGTCTAGAATTTTACCAGGAGAGGGTGAGACTGTCCACCTCCACAAGTGAGCTACAGAATCACTCCTGCAGCCAAGCAGGCGGACACATGGAGGCTTGACCAGGTGTGGCCGATCCCCTGAGAGAATATTATGGAAACCAAGGAGGGGGGGGGGGGGGGGGGGGGGGGGGGGGGAATGCGGGGCAGGGGGGTGGAGGGGAACGGGGCAGGGGGGTGGAGGGGGGCGGGGAAGAGAGATGGAGGGGCGGGGCAGGGTGGTGGAGGGGGTGGGGCAGGGGGGTGGAGGGGGGACGAAGCAGGGGTGTGGAAGGGGGGGGGGGGGTTCTTCCGAAAACCGTTGGCTGTCTCGCTTCTTAGAGAGTTTGTCGTCGTCTTCTTCCTCAGCCCCAAGATGGACCTCAAGGAACCCGAGGGAATGCTACTGCCCCACTAAATCACGCCCTGCACAGACGCCTGCATCCAGTCGTGATGGTTCTATGGGAGAGGGAGAAGACACGTCACTCAAGAGTAACTGACAGTTCCTTGGGGTATCGACTCGACCTGAATCTTTGACTTCGAGATCAAAAAAGATGAGCCATGATGTGATGAAGCCCTAGCCATGTAGTGCAGATGAGGATGGTTAACGACCAGTTCCACCAGATGAACTAGGGAGCATATACTTGGTTGGGTGGTTGACACCTCGGGTCCTCTGCAGTGTTGGGACAGTGTCTGCAGTCAACTTGGTCTTCCCAAGGGAAAGGCCACACAGGCTATGGCAGAAACATGGCATGATTACGACGAGTTAAACCAAAAGAGTCATTGAAATAACCCAAAACCATCTCGGAGACGCACTAACTCCAAATCTGTGATAGGTTTTCTTGTAGTATTTCCCGCTTTGGAGCCTTTAGGGGACAGACAAACCAAGAGACCTTTCTTTTTTGTAGAACGAGAGGTTATATAACAACAGGAGCTTTTTTCACATGACACCGGTTGCGGGGATGTTTCAGGAGCAAGTCTGTGAAACTATCGATACAAGGACAACAGCATACTTGCCAACGAGGAATTCGAGGCAGTTGTAGCTGTGCATTGCCCGCGTCCCAACACTTTCTATGCGGACGCACACGTACGACATGCCCTCCAATCCTTTCGATCGCCGTCCGGTGACCACGCTGTTAAGTCACTTCATTTTATGAAATTTTCTTAACCAGTCCACAAACTTCTTGTCCTCGTTCTGCACTTTGCCAAGAAGTGTCATTGTGTCCTCTTGAACTGTGTGTGCAGCTTTTACAAGAAGCGACTGCAGGCGCTGGTAGAAACTCGAACACTTCTGGCTCACGTCGAGGAAGAGAGCTTTGCCGTCGTAAGCCAACTGCTGGCTAGATGGCGGATGCAGCAACAGTGACCGAACGCTGGATTCCACCAGCCCTCTTTCCCCTTCTATGCGCTTCCAGTGCTCCGACAAAATGCCGGTGGATGTTATAACCGATTTAGTGTGCTGTGGAAGATGCTCCTCATATTTTCCTCGCAAGCGTCTATGGATAGACAACCTTACTCTGCGCAATTCTCTCCACAGGTGCCCTTTTACAAATCGCTTTTCGCCATGGACGAAGCCGTCGCCTGATCCGTGCTGAGGCGCACTCTGTGCGAGTAGCATCCAGTGCCAAAGCTGCCTCCATTCCCGGACTTTAAGTTTCCAGTTTTTCTCGCCCAGTTGCCTCTCGCTGCGCAATCTTGCTACAAATACCGTGGTGTGTATACGCATCTCCTGGTTTACATTGTCGATCGCTACGTGCACAAGCTGTTCGTGTTCTCGGAGTAAGTGCAGACAGAATGTCTTCAGCTGTTCTTGTTGTGGTAGCTCAGCCGCTCCTTCATCATGTGGACTGCAGAAGTCTGTCAGGGACGACTGGCCTCGTAGGTGCAGTATTTGCTGGCGCAGTTGTATCAAATGTTTGTTGGGCTGTTGACTTTCTCCTTGAAGGTGTTCGTGAAGAAACAGTTGTTCCTCTCCGATCTGTCGGTCGACAGTTGCAGAAAACTCTTGCCACAACTTGTCTGTCATGTCCAATAAGCGCTGGGCTGCTCGTGCAGAAAATCCTTCCATTTTCTTTTGGTGAATTTTGGCAAGGTTCCGACCCTTCCTTATGTACTGGGACAGGTTTTTTCGCATCTGCAAGTTACTTGAGAACAGCCGACGACGTTGCAACAGCATCAGTTGTCTGGTCGACTGCTGTCTGTGGGGAATTTTCATAGACCTCCGACGTTGACGGGGCAGCGAAGATGGAGACGAGTTCTCACGTGCCTCTTGAAGACACTGGGATTGTTTATCTAGCGGCACCGGCTGATTTCTGAATTGCTGTCCTTGGGGAGTTGATGGAAAATTGGGAACGCTTTCTGTGCCTGAAGAACAGCTGCCACGCATGCGCATATCAATCTGCTGAAGACGCTGTAACTGATCATTCTGCAACAGACTTCCGGGCATCTGTCCTTGTGGGGTTGGTGGAAATTTTGGAACGTTTCGTGTTTGTTGAGACACACTTGCACGCATGCGCATATCATTCTGTTGAAGATGCTGTAGCCGATCATTCTGCAACAGACTTCCGGGTATGTGTCCTTGGGGGGTTGGTGGAAAATTTGGAACGCTTCCTGTTTGTCGAGACGCGTTCTCACAAATCCGTGAATAATTATGTTGAGGTAGGTGTGACTGGTTATTCTGCAGCAGACCTCTAGGCATCTGTACCGGAGAAGGGGGCGGAACATTCTGAATGTCTGGTGTGTGGCAAGGCACGCTCGTACGCAGCATCGACTGATGCTGTTGAAGACGCTGTAAGTGTGATTGTTCATTCTCCAACAGACTTCTAGGCTCCTGTCCTTGGGGAGTTGGTGGAAAATTTTGAAAGTGCTGTGTTCGTGGAGACCTGTTCTCACGAATGCACGAACCGTTCGGTTGAAGTCGCTGATCGTGTGACTGTTCGTTCTGCAACATACTTTTAGGCGCCCGTCCTGGGAAAGGTGGTGGAAAATTTTGAGCGCCTGGTGTGCGTTGAGGTAGACCCGAGGTCATGATCGAATGATTCGGTTGAAGACGCTGAACTTGTGCTTGTACATTCTGCAACAGACTTCTAGGCGCCCGTCCTGGGAAAGGTGGTCGAAAATTGTGAGTGTCTGGTGGGCGTTGAGGCACCCCCAAAGGCATAATCGAGTCATTCCGTTGAAGGTGCTGTACGCGGAGTTGTTCATTCTCCAGCAGACTTTTATGCAGCTGTACCGAGGAAGGAGGTGGGAAATTCGGAACGTTTTGTGCCAATGGAGGCACACCTGCTCCTGGTATGGAATCATTCCGTGGAAGTCGCTGTGGTGCTTCGTTCTGCAACGCTCCTCCGGGCTGCTCTCCTTGGGGATTGGCTCGAGAAGTTGGGAAGGCAAGCAATGGTGGAGAATATCTCTCACGAACCCACGAATTGAAAGGTGGAAGAGACGGTTCCTTCTGCAGCAGATCACGCGACAGCCGCACTCCTGGCGGTTCCACTCCCGAACGTTGGAAGCCTGGTATGTGTGCATATGGGGTCTGAGGAATCCACACTTCCTGCTGCTGCAGCCGCGGTTGCTGGTCGTTCTGCCGCAGACTTGTGGGCGGGCACCAGTCTTGAGGAGGCTGCAGGGAACCATGTCCCTGTCGCTGACCCTGCCTGGCTGGCAGACTACGCTGTGGTTCCATGTTTGTCCCTTGCCGGCTTCCTGAAATAAATGGCGCCTTTGAGACAACGAAGCAAATACATACGACACTCAACGCTTCAAAATCGAGTGGGAGAGAGAGAGAGAGAGAGAGAGAGAGAGAGAGAGAGAGAGAGAGAGAGAGAGAGAGAGAGAGAGAGAGAGAGAGAGAGAGAGAGAGAGAGTCAAAAACAAAGAAAAAGACACAGAAAGACAAAGATAAATACAGAGACAGACAAGCAGGCAGGCAGCTAGGCAGGAAGGCAGACAGACACACAGACAGACACACACAGAAACAGACAGACACTCACACACACACACACACACACACACAGACGGACAGACAGACAGACACAAACGCAAACACCCACATACACATGCACACAGTTTGACAGGTACACACCAAACACACACAACACACACACAAAGATACATAGACATGCACACATACACGCACACACACACACACACACACACACACACACACACACACACACAGGGAGGGCAGGGGAGAGAGGGTGTGTGTGTGTGTTTGGTTGTTCCACACATTACTTGAATCAGAATGAGATTATCACCCAGCAGTCATAGAACTTCAGGCAAAAATTCCCCCAAAAGAAACCCACTGCATTGCTTCACTCCACTTGTATGCGGCATTTGCAATAGGCCAATGGCCTACACAATAAACTGTTTTGTTGCTGTTGTTGCTGTTGTTGTTGTTGTTGCTGTTGTTGTTGTTGTTGTTGTTGTATGCGACATAGCGGCATTGCGGTGCTGTGTGTGAGAACCAGCGCGCACGCCGCTTGGCGGCGCTGCTGACTCGCTCACTTGCAAAGGGAGGTAAGTGAACCCTCTTTCTACAAACGATCTTTGGTATCAACCAGTGTGTCTGGCCATTATCTCCCTTTGTCAAGAGACCACTTCACTCTACCCAAGCTTTGCCTAAGGGTGAGCTGATGTCATCCTTGTTTTCTGCAGTGTCGTAAGCTTTTCCTTAACCTTCAGTATACTATCTTACCAGATGATCTGACGTTTGTGAGTTAGGCCGGTGCAAGCTGTCTACATTGCAGATTTCAACCACGGTGACGATGAACAAGGGGCATGGTGGAGCTGAAACGGTCGTTGTCGGCAACATTTCCGGACACTGTACCCCAGTTTCAAATCTCGGCATTTCTCGCGAGAACGGACATTTATAAACGTCGTTTAGCTTAAGATTACACCCGATTCACGCGGACCGTTAAGGTGCATGGAGTACAATATCGCCGAGCAAGACGTTTGTCACAAAACGCAGATACATTAACGCGGCCGGATCTTATCATAACTCCCCGGGCGTGCGAGTCACGTGACTGTAAGGCCGAGATTTCAAAACTGGGGTATAGTGTCCGGAAATCTTGCCGACAACGACTCATTCAGCCTTGGTGGAAGGGAGGGAAAGCAGTCCCTTCAAAGTGAAGTTGTATGATTTTATGGAAATATAGATCATATTTCCTGAGTTCATCAATAGGTTAACTTCACATAGAAGGGAAAACCTAAAGGAATAAACGAAAAACTTAAATAGGTCGTAAGTGTAAGTGTAAGTGTAAGTGTGTGTGTGTGTGTGTGTGTGTGTGTGTGTGTGTGTGTGTGTGCGCGCGCGAGCGTCTGGCTACGTTCGCGAGTATGTGCGTGTGTGTGTGTGTGCGCGCGCGCGTTTACTTGTGTATATGTATGTGCGCTCGCCATGTGTGAGTATGCGTGTATGTTTATGTACATGTATACATGTATTGTGTGGGTGTGCTCGCGACGCGTATGTCGTATATCTTCTATACAGATATTCTCTTCCTCCCTTTCCCCCATCCTCCCCGTCACCCACCCCCCCCCCCCCCCCCCCCCCCCCGTCACCCACCCTCGGGCACCCACTATCCCTTTTCTTCTCTCGTCATTCCCCTCACATCCTTCCCCTCACATCCTTCCCCTCCTCTTAGAGCTCTCCGTCCTGTCTTCTAAATCATATTTCAAATAATTATGCAGAATTTTAAACATCTCCTCGCACAAATTAACCCCTTCACTTTCATCCCCTAAACCCACTTTCTTTTCCATTTGATTAGTATTATATGTGCCTATACGGTTTTATCCCTCCAAAATCGGAATCCAAGTGACATACATTTTGGAGAAAAAATATATTTCGCACTAACTTTACCATCATAACGACAACAACACAATAATTGCTGCGCAAAATGTATGGGGTGCTTTTTACCGCTGTCAAGCAACAAACTCAACGCGATCACCGTATTGTGGAATTCCCAGTTCTCGGGGGATTCCCGTTCTACTTTGTTACAACGTGTTGTTTTGATTATTGTAGAACATGATACGAACGTAAAGCCCCCATAACATGTAAACATTGAGGAGATTCTGTCGCTGTAGGGACCTAACCTCTTATACTTTAACGGTCGAGTTTGACAAATGGAGTTTTTAGTCCGCCTGTCATCTTCAACAGCACCCAACACTCTAAGAAAACGCCTCATTGTCATGTACTAAATGTCAATTGAAGGGAAATTGCATCATGTTCACATTGGTACCCTAACTCAGGATGTCAACAACAACAACAACAAAACCCCGATACTCCTTTTGTGGTGAAGAGACACACAATCACGTGATACGGCATGAATAAATAGGGCTGAAGTCCCTGGCACAGTTTTCCAGTGAACGTACAGCAAAGTTGGTGGGGCACCATGTCATGTCTTGTCTTGTCTTCTGTAACTTGACACATGAGTAACAAACTTATAGTCATATGTGCGATAAATCTGCCTTTTTCTCTCGAATTTGTGGTAAAAACTAAATAATTAAATTTGCGCTGGACAATTCAGATCCCTCCCCCTCCCCCCGCTCCCAACCCCCCCCCCCCCCACCTCCTCAACACACACACACACACACGCACGCACGCACACACACACACACACACACACACACACCCACACACACACACACACACACCAGCCCCACTCTCACTCCCTTAGCCTGGTTTGCTCAAGCACGGTTACATAATTTTTATCTGACTCCACACCACATGTTTCCCGAGTCCGTTGTTCAGCAGTTCAACTTTGCTAGGGTAGCAAAACAATCCTAGCATTCCTTCCTTGACTCTCACCCAGTACTGGCAGTAGCAGAGGTCACCTTCCTCAAGAAACGCTCTAACAGCTGAACGCTAGAGGGCGCTACCTCCTGTCACCTGGCAACGATGAAAACAGCGCCAGTAGTCGATTTTGATTGGCTCGTATTGAACGTCGAGTTAGAATGACTTGCATTGCACCCTCGGTCAATTTTGAGTTGTGTAGCTTTTCTAAAAGACAATTTCAAGCTCTGTAAAATTAAGATACCCGTTTTTGAATCGGACGATTATTTCACGACGCAACTGATACCTGTATCCTTGGGAATCAACTGAAAATATGTTATTTCTTTTTAAGGAAAGAGTTCGGTCAAATCTCAGAAACGTGTGTCCAGTTTTTCTCTCCTAATATCAACGTATATCAAACTCTCTACACACTAAAATGTGTTACACTCGACTTGGCTTGAGTTACAATGCGACTCAGTCCGTGGAGTGAGGTGAAATACGCTACACTCGGCGATTCATGAAATCATTCAGCGTTTCGCCTCGAAAAGAAATGCATGGACTTTCCATAGACACTCCTAGTTGGGTGTCTGTGGACTGACAGAAAGCGGCGGAGGTTGGCGACTTACCCAGCCAGAGACGATCCAACGTCCAAGTCCGGTTTGACTTCTGACTTCAGGACAGTGACTGGAGAACTTGCAATGAGGGGCTTGGTAGATCCGGCAGCGGTCTACGTACGTCTCTCTCTCTCTCGTCTCCAGTCTCCCTAGGATGACGTCTCTCTACTAGTCTCGTTGCTATGGATACTCGTTTGAAAGCGAGTCGGTTTGATTGCAAGACCAGCGTAACACAACAACGTCTTCTCTCTGCTAGGCAGACTGGCGAATGTGGCAGTTTCGTCTTACTCTGCCTCTTTTGTAGAATTACTGTGTGTATCCGGGCATTATCTCCTGTTGTCAAGAAACACAGCTAAGCCGACGGCTCCCACCACAAGCTGGAGGACCACAGCATCTGAATGAGGGCGTTTATTGCTCGAAACCGTTTCGCATCACCCTGCGGACTGCTGCAAATGTGATTTTTTTTTCAACATCCGGTAAATAGAGTCTTAGTGCACCATTTTTACATCTGTTCCCTCACCCCCGAATATTCGCTGTCTTCCTCGCACCCCTCTCCTCGGACGAGTCCACTGACGTGGCCCGCTGGAGAAACTCACTCTGTGTTGTCTCGGGTGTGCTGATGTTTTGCCGTTTCTATGCAGTGTCATAAGCTTGTCCTAATCCTTCGCTTTACGATCATACCAGATGAGCTGACGTTTGTAAGTTAAGTCGGTGCAAACTGTCTACACTGGGAGGCGTCAACGAACGTGAAAATGAACAAGGGTCATAGTGGAAGGGAAGAAAAAAAAATCTTCGAAGTAAAGTTGCACCATTTATGAACTTTGCAATCACTGTATAATTATTCTCTTGAGTTCAGCCAAAAATTGACTGCACACAAAAGAGAAACCACAAGATGGCGGATGGGATAGGACGTCTGTTTCAGCTCCCCACCTGTTTGCCGCTCTTGCTCCTCACATCCGTCGTGGCTGACGTCGTAAATTCAGCGCCGAGTAGGGAAATACATCCGACAACCATGTCTGTGATTTCAAGGCTCAAGATCGCCTTCCGAGCGGCACTACAGACAGGAAAGATC
>JAWQFJ010015475.1:85000-86484 GCA_034096865.1 Theodoxus fluviatilis
TCTACGATGAACATTTGGACCCCGTTCTAGCAATCCATCACTATCTGCCGCTTGAGCTGGCAAAGTGGCCGAGAGAGGCAAGCAAACGGCATGCCAAGGTAACTACACTTCTGACCAGGCCGTTTGTACCAACTGGTCCTAGCTTTGCTGCTCCGGATAGTTCATACCTCCAGGAAACTGATCACCACACAAACATCTGCGGTCGGTCATCGTCTCTCCCGAGTGCTGTTGAGCACGGAGTGGCCTCTTTGAGTCTGTTCATTTTTCTTTCTTGGAAAAACTCCAAGTTCTTCGGGATTCATTGAGTGTTGAATGGTTTTCTGTGGAATTTCTTCATTGTGAAAGACTCCAGTTTGTTCTGGGACATAACACTGAGTGAAATTCACTTGGTGTCAAGATGTCGAAGTAAGTCGGGGGCTGGGGTGGGGTGATTTTTTTGTGTGTGGAAGAGGTTATTCTTCATTGGATTTCATTGAAATTAATGTGTGATTTGTTTTATTGTCTCCCATTCAGTGTGCCTTTTTCAGTGTTTTTTCAATGTTTAGTTTGTGGAGATGTGTAAATAGTTCAGCCTTGCCCTGATTGTGAAAATCTCTTTTTCACTCACAATGAAAGTTTTTATCTAGTGAAACTTGACGACAACTAGAAAATGAGATGAAAGAGTTTTCTCCCCCTTTTTTATAACCAACAACTCATATTCTTATCATAAATCATTCTCTCTTCTTTTTTTTGGTAAGAGGGCATTATTCAAGAAGTTGTTTTCAGTGTACCAGGGAAAATGGATACATGTTTTTCAATCCAGGTGTCGCAAATCTATCTTAGGAATATTTGGTGAAATACCCAGAAGTGGACTGAGTATGAAGGAATGTGGAACCGGCTCTTTGCAAATCGCCCAGAAAATTCTTTCATGAAAAGGCCTTCAACTGTTTTGGGGGCATTGAGCAAAGTTCATCCTCTCTCACTCTTCTTACCCCCTCTCATCGCCAAACCCTCCATTCTGCTACATGTACAAGACCCACTATTGGTTGGGGGTAAGAATAGACCCACCAGGTTGAATAAATAGGGAAATCTTGACTTGGTGTATTCTTACTCTCTCATACTCAAGTGATTTTTCATGATCAATACTTAACAGTCTACAAAGGCTGAAAGGCAGTGAAGCTCCATTCATTCGTTCGTTTGTTCATTTGTTTGTTTGTTCGTCCATTCATTCATTCATTCATTCATTCACTTTATGTGCAAGTGCCACTATCAGTTAAGTATTGTCTCTTTTTTTTTCTTCTGCCATCTCCAACTCCAGTTCTACACACATCTGATGAAGGGTTGCTTGCTTGCTTGCTTGCTTGATTGATTGATTGATCAATTGCTTGCTTGCTTGATCGATTGCTTGCTTGCTTGATTGCTTTTATGTAGATGACATAATGTAGGGAAGAAGAATTGTAGTTTACTTTGATGATTTTCAGTCACTTTTTGTGAAAGTTTCTGGA
>JAWQFJ010015476.1:0-5000 GCA_034096865.1 Theodoxus fluviatilis
AACCGCTGGCGCTGAACCTCCAGGTTTTCGAATATTTATTTTAAAAAAGATAAAAGAACGGGTTCGAACCCGCAACCTCTCGAGAAAAGAGGAGGAAAAAACACACACACACACACAAACACAAAAAACCAGGTCGGGTTCGAACCCACAACCTCTCGAAAAAAGAGAGAAAAGAAAGTTTCAGTGCAGAATCGAACCTGGTCATGCATGACCAAGAGTGCAACGCTCTACCAGCTTAGCCATTTGAGAATTGATATGACGGAGTGTTTGTAAAGCATTTATAACGTTCTTTTCCCTAAACCCCCTTGCAAGCTATCGGCCCAGGAAACAATCGACCATATATTTTAAACATGATGGATAGGTTCAGGAAGCTCCTATTATGACATGTTTTGTTTTGCATTGGCTTGTCATAGACGCTGAATTAACACTCACACAGTCACACAGAGGAGGAGGTGTATTATATAGGTATGTGCGAGAAAAAACGAAAGGTAAATGACACAAATGAAATGTAGTTCATTGAAAAGAGCATAAAAAGATCATTCCAATGGTATAAGTATGAACACTGTGGGTCAATTTGTTTAAAAGTTATGAATTTTAATTGAATAAAATCCGGCTCTTTGTTTTACTATAAAGACAATAGAAAGCTGATTTTAGCGAGATTTCCGACAGAGTGACCTCCCAGTTTTCGCGTGTCTCTCCCGGAGCGCTTGTGCAAGATACACGTATGTATAGTGAGTGTTGTATCTATGCCACGTGCGTGAGGAATAAAGTTTAGTGTATGAATAGCAGAATGCAAGTGCGTGCAAGGGTTTTTATAGTATTTCTTGAAAGCGATATGTCTGTGAGAAACCGTTTGTTCCGTAGTTTGTAAACATGAACACTAATTAGCCGAGTGCGTGGAGAAGGGAGTGTACGTAAACACTAAAAATATAACATGAAAATTCCCACACTTAAAGCTGGGAAAAGGTTCCAGGTGTCAGTAAACTATATCTCTCCTAAAAGATCTAAACACAATTTTCTCCATGGAAAAGCACGTTTCTAACAAGCTGGTCTTAATAAAGAAATAAACACCGGACGCATATTTATGATCTGCGCTCTGAGCAGCAGATGATTGAGCAGCTAGCATACAGGCCTATATTATAATTATAATAATGATAGCTGCGATGGCATTTTGGATCTCCCATTAGAAAAAGCGACTGGTGTCAATAGGTTAGAAAGCTTTTCCTCGCATAACTCTGAACACTGTGGTGTTTCTACCTGGAATTAGAATCGACGCTTTCATTCACTCATAGCTGAAAATGAAGCGACGACGGCACGGAGAAAACTGCGCTGCAATATCGTGTTCAAATGCCAGATACGGCTGTCGTGGAAAATCTTTTTTCCGCTTCCCCGAGACGAGACAAGACCCAGCCTTGCACGAGCAATGAGGATAGTTGATCTTCTGCTTAACAGCGTCAAGATGGATATAAATTATCGATGTGGTGTTTCATTTTTTCGCACTGATCTGAAGCATCGAGCCGTCACCTCCACCGTGTAATCCTCTTGCCCATAGATCTTAATTTCGTCTAAATAACATGAGTAATATTTATTCATACCCCTGTCTATCACAGTCTGAGAAATCTTCTCACTGTCTGGCAAAAATGAGACACAAATGCTGTCCGGAATACAATGCAACGAGTTAAGTCTGCGTTCATTTGGAAGCCATTTTTGCGCCCGCATCTGTTACCACGAGAGATACAGCAAGAAAGTGACGTGGCTGTGGAGTGGGTCGCCATTCCATGAATTGACTACTTGCATCGTAAAAAATCATTCTTTCTCCTTCTCCAATGTTCTCGAAATTATTCCTCCTGGCATAGATTCTATATAGGATCCATCCTCCTTCAAAAATCTCCTCGCAAATGACGTCACGTTATACGACGTCAAATGATGACGTCACAGATTTTGCAAAATGGAGTCTGTTGAATCGTTTTCAATGAAACACCAAAATGTAAAAAAGTCACTTTCTTTTCAAACCTCGATTCTGAAAATTTGATAATATTGAATCGGACCTAACTTCCAGTCAGTGTGCAAAATCTCAAGGAAATCCGTCCAGTAGTTTTTGAGATACAGGCCGTGGAGACGGGACAGACAGACAGACACACACACACACAGACAGACTAATAAAGTCTGTAGGACCTCCAGTAAACCTGGAGGGATAATTTCACCTGTGTATATGAGATATGAACAACAATGTTGATGCTAGCTTAACTCTTAAAGTCCTGTACCGCTCCAAACCACTCCTGAGTCTAAATCCTAAACCGCTTGTAACTGCTTGTGTTTCATTCCTTGAAGTCCAAGGGAAATAACTGGCGAGAAGCTCTCTAGCACTGAAGGAAATTATTGCGCAACTTTCGCTTGGTTAGTGCGTCTCAGTGAATTTTTTGAACGGATTTCGATAAGTTTCTACTGAGTTATTTGGCTTTTTTGCTATTTTTTTGTGAGCGTTCTCCATTGCAAAGATGGCAGACAGAAATGCCGACTGTGGTTTGGGTAGTGATTCGTTTTTTGTCGAAATGGTTCGATCTAGAAATGTTAGACTCAGAGACTCTGATCAGAGTGACGTAACTGTTTCCGTGTCCACACAAGTGATTTATCGGACTTCCATGAGCAAATTAGTTTGACTTCATCATTGGATGATGATTTCAGCGTTGCTGAATGGTCAGACACTGTGGAGGAGTTTGCTAAGGAGCCTTTCGTAGAAGCAGTTGGTCCACGAGTACCATTTGTACTCGATGCTGAACTAGTAGTGTATTTTCTGCAACTCTTTCCAGAGGAAATGATCACCATGATCCATGAGGAGACTGTATGCAAGGCAGAATGGCAGCAGAACATTGGAAACCTCCATGGAGGATTGGGAAGCCTTTCTGGTCATTCTGTTTCTGATGGGCGTCATTCTGTTTCTGATGGGCGTCATTCTGTTTCTGATGGGCGTCATTCTGTTTCTGATGGGCGTCATTCTGTTTCTGATGGGCGTCATTCTGTTTCTGATGGGCGTCATTCTGTTTCTGATGGGCGTCATTCTGTTTCTGATGGGCGTCATTCTGTTTCTGATGGGCGTCATTCTGTTTCTGATGGGCGTCATTCTGTTTCTGATGGGCGTCATTCTGTTTCTGATGGGCGTCATTCTGTTTCTGATGGGCGTCATTCTGTTTCTGATGGGCGTCATTCTGTTTCTGATGGGCGTCATTCTGTTTCTGATGGGCGTCATTCTGTTTCTGATGGGCGTCATTCTGTTTCTGATGGGCGTCATTCTGTTTCTGATGGGCGTCATTCTGTTTCTGATGGGCGTCATTCTGTTTCTGATGGGCGTCATTCAGCTGCCAAATTACTGCTGCTACTGAAGCAAGCGATGTGAAGCTGAGACAGCCATCGATTGACGATTTGATGTGGAGGATTGTTACGAAATCAATCCACTGAGTACACAGTGATTTCTGTCTAATTCAAATATATGTTTGCGTCTATTTCCATTATTTACCTCTTTTAATCATAATGATGGGGCTGGTGACAGTGAAGAGGGAAAATGTATTGGGCATTGCAAGATTATGATAACAGGAAAAAGATGATGATTTGATGATGATGATAATGTTAATTTGGTATTGCATGATTATGACAATAACTAAATCAATGATGATGATGATGGTGACGATGATGGTGACGATGATGAAGATGATAGTGATGAAGATGGTAATGAGGAGGAGGAGGACAGTGGCAGTGCTCACACTGCCAGACTAGGTGCATGACTACTGGTCTCATGTGACAGGGGGCCCCAGGTTGAAATGTGGCTTGCTGCTGGGCCATGTGGTGGATGTGCTGCAGAGGATTTCAGAGGAGGATGACCATGGGACGTGGAGACACTTCTCCCAAGACTACAACAGCCTCCTCCTCAAACATGTCCTTCTGGTCCGCAGCTACTGGACACTCATGAGGTGGAATGAGTGGAAAGGTGAGGAGTGTTAAAGTTGTGTTTGAAAGGGGGGGGGGGAAACTCAACAAGTACCACTCCACCCTTGCATGAGTGCATGTGCATGCATGCACACACACACACGCATGCATGCACGCATGCATGCATGCACACACACGCATGCACACGCACACACACAGTCTCATACTCACACATGCACACACTGCTGAATGGTGTTTTACATTGTGCTTACAGATTTGTTGCGGCTTTATTTCGAAGCATTCATGAGTGAGTCTAAGGACAGACTGACTGAAGCTCAGATCGTAGCTGTGTTGCTGGATGGGATGTCCCGACAGAGTGAACTCCCTTTCCGAAACTGTTTCAAGTTTTTCATGGAGGTTTTTGGAGCTGCATCAATCAGGTAAGAATTACCAGGAGTATCTAATACTTCCATGATCAAGCTGCTGAAGCATATTGCTCTATCCATGTCACGCAGACTCAGCAGGACATATTAGTTGTATTACAAACTGTAAGCTGAATAAATTTGAAACTCTCCACAATCAGTTTATTCTCCCTGTGTACAGTGCAGTAAAAGATGGTCAACATCTTCACACATCTCCAAAGTAGAGTTTTAATTATATAAAGCTTTCTTCTATGTTGGTGAAAGACGGGTCTTGTGCATGCTGCCTTGATCCGAAGTCTGCACAAGAATACAATGTAACACTCAGGCTGAATAACTCCCCTAGAAAATCTCCCCGATTTCTGCAAGGAAAAAAAGTAGAGAAAACAAAAATTGCATAACTAACTAGTTTTGTCTCTTGTTACTCAGCACTTTCATGCTTAGGCAGAGCTCAGTTGTCCCCTTGCCCCTGCCCCCCACCAGGGCCTTGCCCCTGACCCCTACCAGGACCTTGCCCCTGCATCCCACAAGGGCCTTGCCCCTGCCCCCCACCAGGGCCTTGCCTCTGCCCCCACCAGGGCCTTGCCCCTGCCCCCCACCAGGGCCTTGCCTCTGCCCCCCACCAGGGCCTTGCCCCTGCCCCCACCAGGACCTTGCTCC
>JAWQFJ010015476.1:10000-13045 GCA_034096865.1 Theodoxus fluviatilis
AGAGAAATGCATATGTATAGATGTAGAGTAGATTGGAGATGGATGCAGGTGTACTGAACATGCATTTTATCAAAATAGCCTGTATTGTCAAATGCATAAGTAAATACCTAAATGTTGCCCCCACAAGAGCACCATTTACAAGGTGTGGAAAAATTTCAATCACACACGAAGAATTTCCCAGTGGCACAATGTGTCAGTCAATTATGATGGATCATCTGGGAAGCCATCACCACTCTAGCTCTGCCGTCTTCAGTGGGAGACATGGACAATCAAGCAGATGGAGAAAAGTCCTCTTGATACACAGGATGTTGTCAGCCCAATCCTTGTGATGACATGACTCCAGTAATTCCTTTCTCAATGCAGGCTGCAGGTGCTGGGTGCCCTGGTGAGCAGGTACCCAGAGTGTCTGCCCCAGGAAGAGTTCCTGCCCACACTCAAAGTGCTGGCTCAACTCACTGCACAGTGCCGAAGGTAAGAGTTCTATGTTTATTTCTAGAGTACAGGCTAGAGCATTACATAGAAAACAGTTGGAGTCCCTCACTGAGTGTTGAGTCACTGCACAGGATTATTACTTTCACTCAGTCATTTGTGATAACTTTCATAGGAGTGTTTGCTTCAACCTAGCCTGATATCTTTCCACTTGAATGTCTTCTCTCCAGAGATAACAACAGTTGTCCTAAAGGATCTTTCACATCCAAACTTTACTCGGTGCCTATAGATAAATAGCAGTTCCTCAGAAGAGTCTCATATAATATTGTCTTCATACAGAAAAAGTAATTTCAGGGTTTAGGACTTCATCCAAAATATATGCTCTGTATCTTGCATGGGAATATATATCTCATCAAGTGTGAATATTTGTCTGCCTCTGTGTCCATTTACCTTTTTTTTTGCATTACTGCATATTCTGTTTATGAGCTCATGAGAGAAACTGCACCGGGCAAAACAAGGATGGGTAGATGAATGGATGGATGGATGGAGTTTTATGGCCTTTCAGATTTTGTAGACTGTAACAAGCGATTGCTCACAAATAATCATTCACACTGGTCAGTTAGAATAAAAACCGCTGGCGCTGAACCTTCAGGTTTTGGTATTATAAAAAGAAGAAAAAAGATCAGGTTTGAACCAGCAACCTCTCGAGAAAAGAGGGGGGAAAAAAAAACAAAAAAAAAACAGGTCGGGTTCGAACCCACAACCTCTCGAAAAAAGAGAGAGAGAAAAAGTTTCAGCAGTGCTTCAGATTGTTTTCAGACTTCATGGGCCCAATGACCCATGGCCAGGCAAAATGATGGGTCAATTTTGAAAAACATGGGTCATTAACAATCAAACCTTCACTTCAAACAGAATGACCCTCCACCCACACATGACACCCCTACAGCCCCCCCCCCCCCCCCCCCCCCCCACACACACACACACACAAATGAATAATTAAAAAAGCAAAAAATAAAAAAATAAACAAACACATGTCAAGCTGTGTGTCTTTCAGTTGTTTTATTGTCTCTTTTAACATTTCGTTCTGTGGACACAGAATCATGATCACTCAAAACCCACTCTATTCTTTCTTGGTAGCATGATGTTTTGTTTAAACAAACGTGGTTTTAGGGTCTAACACAATGAAATCTAACAGAGATCTGCTTCAACCAGTCAAACACAACACAAAATCACTCCTCTACACACATACACACCACAAAAATGTTGCAGCGAGTCCAAAGAGTTTAGTCTCAATTTGTTTTTTGCCATCCAGCAAATTACACACACAAATACACAACAGTCCACAGTATTTCCTTCTGAATAACTCCATCAATAGGTCCTAGGACAGTCTCGTGCCCTAGTTCTTCTTGAATAGGTAGCGGTTGCGACTTTCCGCCCACACCTGCACTGCACGGTTAAAGGGCATGTCCTGGAAGATAGGTCCATCAATGCACACCCTCATCAGCTGGTCACAGTGTGTGCTAGAGAGTGCATGCTCTCCCCCTCTGTGTTTGGACGTAATTTTGCACAGAGAACGATCTTTCACAGTCTGCTGTGTGGATGGGCAGTGTCAGGGCCACAGCTGTCAGCTTCTTTAAATTTGGAAATTCATCAGCTGCAAGGTAGAATTTGGCGATCATCTGCCAAAGGGTGACGAAATCATCTCTGGGAAAGTGTTCACTGAGAACTGTTCTCTTGAGCAGCCTCCATTCTTGCCAAGTCTCGTCTCTGTTGATGAACGGCTGAGCAGTTTTCAGTGAGCAGTTCTGGCCCTCGCAGACCCAGGAGTGGGTCTTCTCGTCAGCAAACGGTTGAAGAAGTTTCTCCATTTGTTCCATGCCCCAGTCATCCAGCTTTATCTTGTCAACAAATGAAATCGGCCTCATAGCTAGAACGTTGAATGCCTGGAGCAGCTCCGCATCAGGAAATCTCTTATCCAGATTGGAGAGGACTTCTTTTACAAATGAGGGCAGCAGAGTAGAGGAGACTTCTGAACCAGAACGGTGATTTTACACAGCTTGTAGGTCTTTTCTTTGAGATCAAAGTCATGTTTTAGTGCACTCAGGTGTTGACAAAATCAGACTTGCACTGCTCCACATGGACATCAGCTTTGGAAGGAGCTAGTAAGAGATAAAAACTAAACAGTTACCGCTTGCTTTATTCTTGCAAAACATTGAAGACAACATCAACTGACGTTGGTTTTCTTCAGTTTCTTTTCTAAGCCTTTTCTTCGGTGGCATCTTGATTCCGCACACGTGTGAGAGTCTGTGCAAGGTAAACTGATAGATGTTCGCTGATTGGTTGTTTGCTGGCTATTAGCCAATTACACAGAGCGATGCATCGATGCTAGGCAAAGCAGCAGTTTGACTTGACGTTGTCGACGTTTGAGGCCTGTATATCGCTTTGGCGTCGGTTGTGGTACTCCGTGGTGTGGCCACATGTGCTTGGTGTGGCTTAGTGGTACAGACGGGCCGAGGATCGATACAAGTTGGCGATTTTTATTACGCGCCCGGCTGGCGCATACACATTGAAAGTAACGCGCCATTCTGATAAAATATGCGCCAATGGCGCGGGCGC
>JAWQFJ010015477.1:2500-25000 GCA_034096865.1 Theodoxus fluviatilis
TTCTCGAATATTTCGTCTGCACTGAATACTATAGATCGCTCAAAGTATGTGGGGGTGGAAAACAGTACTGTGTCATTTGCCATAACCATCGTGGCAAAATTATTGATGGAAAAGTTGTCAAGCTACATGGCATTCCAGCAAACAAGCAACTACTGCAACTTCATGAAGTTATTGAAATCTCAAAGTGTGATGTCAGACACGATTGACAGATGAGTTCGACTGCAGCTGCCGAATCAAACGTAAGCGCTGCCCCCAAGCTCGTTTAAGTTGCTTGTGATCGTTTCGCTATCTGATCCGACAATAATTACTAAACATTGATATCAAAAGCACTATTCAAAATTTTTGGCGGGTGGTCTACCCCGCACAACTAAAATCTACGGTTAATAATATCATCTCCACAAGCCGAACTACGTGAAGTTATACATTACGCCGATACGAGTGCGCGCAAGTTGATCGACTGGATGATAGTGAATTTTCGGTCCTCGCCAGACCAGGCCGGGAAACGAAATTGTCAATTCAAGCCAGAACTAAACAGTTATCTGCTGCTACTCATTCGAGCTTTACATGAAACATTATATCACACTAGCTCGATCGTCTGCTAGCGTAGTGACTTTGGTTCGATCGCGTACGTCTGCTAGCCAGCTATAACTACGTACGGTGAGGTTTGTTTACTTATCTTCTGTGGGTTTTGAGCAGAAAGTATACGTTAAAACAGTCTAATATGACTATTTTCGATTAGTTTTTAATCTAATTAATCTTTTTGCATGCTTTAATGTCATCCTTTTGCCACGATCTAGCGATCATCCCATGAGCTTCTATTTTTACCAGTCTACCGGAACTAAGGGACGTAAAGGGACAAAACTTGGGCTGTATTTCCGTTTCAGAAGTGAGAATGTCCCATATCCCCAATACCGACAGAACTTATCTGGCTTCCTGTCACTCTCGGGGTAGACTTTAAGATTCTGCGTCTCATGTACAGCTGTCAAGAGTGAATGTGTTCCGCCGTATCTGAGGGAGTAACTGCTTGTGCCCCACCAAGAAACCTGAGGTCCTCAACCCATAGGTTACTGAAAACATCATGCATGAATTAAAAAGACTATGGCCAGCACTTTTCGTCATACGGCAGAGCAGTTCTTTAAAACAACGTTCCCGAATTTCGGCGATAATGTGATTCTTTTCAATCATTCAAGAAGCAGCTGAAGACACTCTTTTTCTCCAGACTGTGATGCACTTAGAACATTCCATAGGGGTGAACATCAGCGCCTTACAAGTGCACTTACGGACAACACTACACAGACTCTCTGGGACCACCGAGAAGGCAATAACCACGGCACTATCCGTACATGCCAGAAGATCTTGCAGGACAGACTCTCTATGAGGCACGAAGAGCAAGAAGAGATGGATGGAGCCGATTCAGCGGCTGACTCATCAGCAAAGAGCAAAGAATGAAGGCAAGATGTCTGTCTAGCACACACCATTCAGACAACACACATCAGCTGCAAACAGCACGGGCCAGATCGACTCGGAAGAATAGAATGCGTCCCTAGACCTTCACCCAGGCAGATGGAGGGAGGGAGTGAATGGGAGAGAAGGGAGGGAGGGAGGGAAGAGAAGGGAGGGAGGAAGAGGGGAGAGAGAGAGAGAGAGAGAGAGAGAGAGAGAGAGAGAGAGAGAGAGAGAGAGAGAGAGAGAGAGAGAGAGAGAGAGAGAGAGAGAGAGAGAGAGAGAGACAGAGAGAGAGAGAGAGATATATATATATATATATATATATATATATATATATATATATATATATATATAGAGAGAGAGAGAGAGAGAGAGAGGGGGGGGGAGGGAGAGAGAGAGTGAGAGAGAGAGAGAGAGAGAGAGAGAGAGAGAGAGAGAGGATCACAAGAAGGACTTGCCTTGGCAGTGCTACGTCCATTGGGAGCTCAAAGAATGCAAGATGGCCGATGCATGGATGGAGGCGGGCGAGAAAGGGGGAGGCAGAGAGACAAGGGAGCACACACAGCTGTGTAGTCTGGGGTCAGCCCAGGAATGGCAACATGACCACTGCCCGGTGGTGGGCGCCCTCTGTCGGATTGGCCCAGAAGCTCGGGCCAAAAGATTGCGCTGGTACCCTCCTCTCCCATCCCTCCCCCTCTCCCATCCCTCCCCCACACCCATCACTGAAAACCACCAGTACATCCCTTACATCCCCCCCCCCCCCCCCCCCCCAGCTCCCAGCCCCACCCCCCATCTCCAACGTTGCCAAGTAAACAATAGCTACGAATTATGGTCGGGACACATCTGTAACTGCTTCTTCATTATATGTCACATTTCATACATGTGCTGTCATTTCAATTGTTCATCGTCGTCGTCGTCGTCGTCGTCATCATCATCATCATCATCATCATCATCATCATCATCATCATCATCATCATCATCATCATCATCATCATCATCATCATCGTCGTCGTCATCGTCGTTCTCTTCTTGTTTATCATCCTCATCCTCCATCTCCTCAACAACAACAACAACAACAACAACCGTGACAGCAATATGAACTGCTGCCGCTGTTTATAATCTTCTTCTTTTTTCTCTCTCCTCCTCCTCCTCCTCCTCCTCCTCCTCCTCCTCCTCCTCCTCCTCCTCCTCCTCCTACTCCTCCTCCTACTCCTCCTCCTAGTCTTCCTGGTCCTCTTCTTCCTGGTTTTTATTCTCCTCCTCGTCGTCGTCGTCTTCCTCCTCCTCCTCCTGCTTTGGCAAACACGTCTTCCCAGCAAGCTGAGGGCTTAATCCAGTCTCAAAATCCGATACTCAGTCTGAACAACAGTGAAATTTGTGTCTGCACCTTAGCTTTGAAAGTCGCTAGTGCAAGCTGTCAAAACAGAATTAACGGCCCATTTTAACAGACGATGCATCATATTAAGGAACCAAGAGAACTCCCACCTAATTTAGTTCCTCTGAATACTGTTGGCAGTAACTTATTGAGTGACCTTGACCTTGTATTCCCAAGGCTAGCGCAATGGCCACCTGCCTTTGGTTGCTAGGCGACGAGTGGCCCTGGCTCCTCCTAGTTCATTCAAACCACGTGCTACAAGGCATGCACGTGCACTCACTAGACCCCCAAAAGACCGGTGAATTGGAAAATAACGCTTACCTGGGGAAAACGTTACATTCCGAAACCTTGTTTATCTGTCTATCCCCATGCAGAGTTGTGTATCTATATAAGAATCTTGACATATCCATTTTGAGTTTTTTCCGTTAAACGAGACTATCCGATGTTCAAGATTTGCTACTTTTTCAGGTAGATTAATGTTGACATTAATGAATTGCAGAGCATGCTTATAGTATATACATCTGCATAACAAAAATCACGCAATACCATAACCTCAAGATACAACGTCTTCCTAAATGATCGTCACCGTTTTTCCACCTCTCTAACGTCCACCAAATACGCTGCCTACTAAGTTGACCTCATCTGTGACAGTACATCCTGGCCTCAGATTCTGGGCCTGCAGGTCTGCTGTGAGTCATGAAGACACCTTGCAAGCACACCTCTCCACAGCAGTCAGACATACACGTGTGACCATGGAGCTCTTGAGAAGAACCTTAATATGCACTGAGTCTTCTTGGTGAAAACTTCATATCTCGGGCTCTGTATGGGTTAGGGGGAGAATGGAGCCTTGCGTCCTGTAGGAGGCATATCGCTAGCGACTTGGCATCTTTCTCTTGCTTATATTCCGACCAACATATGTAACGTGAGTTGCCAATGGCCTTACAAGGCATGTTAAGGCTGAAAATCCTTAAAGGATCATTCATCCATCCAGGATTATAGAAGAATGAAGGTTTCGAAACACTGACCTCTGACCTGCGAGCACAAAATCTACAGCCAGCCCTGCCAGCACTCCAGCACTCCAGCACTGCAGATGCAACCTCCGAGGCTTTTTGAGGTCAGGATCTCAGCATGGCTTCATCTCTGACCCTTAGTCTTCACAACGTACCTACTCAAGCGTGACAACTGGCGCATCCTGTTCATTCACACATACACTGCCTGTCACAGTTGACTTGTTCCAGTCATGACGACATGCACCACGTGCCGCCAGGCCCAGCACTGATATCTCCAGACAGCAGTTCCTCCCAGCTAATTGGCTTTAGTTCCTCCTTGAGGATTGGAGGGAAGTATAGATCCACCGCGATTCTCTCCGCCATTCGTGAGACGGATGACTGAGGCAACGATCTTGAGAAGATCAGGCAAACCATAATGTACCCCGAGCCACCATCATGAAAACTTCAGATCTATGGCCCCCTCTGCGGAGTGTGTATTGTGTGTGTGTGTGTGTGTGTGTGTGTATGTGTGTGTGTGTGTGTGTGTGTGTGTGTTCATAAGTGTGTTCGTGTGTGTGTGTGCATAAGTGTGTTCATGTGTGTGTGTGTGTGTGTGTGTGTGTGTGTGTGTGCATGTGTCTGTGTATGTGTGCGTGTGTGCATGTGTGTGTGTGCATAAGTGTGTTCATGTGTGTGTGTGTGTGTGTGCATGTGTCTGTGTATGTGTGCGTGTGTGTGCATGTGTGTGTGTGTTAGTGTGTGCTTGTGTGTGTGTGTGTGCTAGTGTGTGATTGTGTATGTGTATGTTTGTGTGTATTTGTGTGTGTGCAAAAGTGCGTGTGTGTATGTGTGCGTATGTGCGTGCATGCGTGTACGTGCATGCGTGCGCATTTGTGCGTGTGTGCATTTGTGTGTGTGTGTGCATTTGTGTGTGTATGTATGTGTGTATGTGTGTGTATGTATGTATATATGTATGTATGTATGTATGTATGTATGTATGTATGTATGTATGTATGTATGTATGTATGTATGTATGTATGTATGTATGTATGTATGTATGTATGTATGTATGTATGTATGTATGTATGTATGTATGTATGTATGTATGTATGTATGTATGTATGTATGTATGTATGTATGTATGTATGTATGTATGTATGTATGTATGTATGTATGTATGTATGTATGTATGTATGTATGTATGTATGTATGTATGTATGTATGTATGTATGTATGTATGTATGTATGTATGTATGTATGTATGTATGTATGTATGTATGTATGTATGTATGTGTGTGTGTGTGTGTGTGTATGTATGTATGTATGTATGTATGTATGTATGTATGTATGTATGTATGTATGTATGTATGTATGTATGTATGTATGTATGTATGTATGTATGTATGTATGTATGTATGTATGTATGTATGTATGTAAAAACTGCTGAAGGGGATGGAGGACGAGATTGTTGAATTCGTGCGTGACCAGCTAAAACTCAACTCCTCATCTACAAGATGCCAGGTTTTCACGCCAAGGAAGGAGGGTGGATTAGGCCTGGTAAAACCAAGAACCATATACCATGCTAAAAAGGTATCATTCTTCTTGTCTGCCCTGAATTCTGTGAGGAAAACAGCAAGGAACAGCCTTCACTTGCACATGGGAAAGAGGAAGGTAACATCCGCAACAGCTGATGACGAGAACTTTGCAGGCTACAAGATTGATGAAAAGAAAAGGCTCGAAAAGAAGAGTAAAGTCAACTGGCCTCGATCTAGCTTCATCGAACTTCATGAGCTCTGCCTGCGTTTGGGGATCTGTTTTGAATTTGAAGGAGAAAGAGGCACATTTGCTGCAGTGATCCGGGCAGATGATGATGATTGCATTTTCCTGCGCTTCACAGACCCACAGCTCTCTATACCGCGCTGAAGAAGAAAGACATTGAGCGAGATCTCGATTACTGGCGCAATCTACAACAGCAGGGGTGCCTGCTACGTGAAGCAGTTCCTGCAGCTGATATGGCGCGCTCCTACTCCCACCTGACCAACAGCAACATCAGCGATCAGCTCACCAAATTCATCACCAAGGGGAGGCTACAGCTTTTAGAAACAAACGCAGTGAACAACACATACTATCCAAATTCTTACCCCAGATCATGTTCACTGTGTGGTTTTCGCTCGGATACAAACTCTCACGCGCTGAACGGATGTCACAAACTGAGGGGGTTGTATATTGAAAGGCACGATAGGTGTGTACATCTTGTGAGGCAGGAGCTGGAGAAGACTGTGTGGACAGAGTTTTGTCAGGTCTATGAGAACCAGCAAGTCGCTATAGAGGGCTTGGAAGTGATAGGTCCATGCAAACCTGATCTGTGTGTGCTGGATCATCTCAACTCCATAGCCTTCATAATTGAGATTGCCAACCCTTTTGATACCTTTGTGGATAAATGCTATCAGCATAAATTCCAGAAATACATGCCTTTGTGTCTCACACTCAATGAAGCCGGTTTTTACACGAGAGTTGTGGTGCTGGTTATTGGATCTCTGGGCACTGTGCACAGGCGATTCACAAAAGGTCTTGTGATGCTGGGTTTGTCCAGTCACCAGGCTAAAAACCTGACCAAATATCTCAGCTTGTCAGTCATGATAGGTTCAAGACGTGCCCGGGCAAGAAGAAGCTTTTTGTTGGAAAGAACTGGGGGAGAACAAGGACAGCAGAATAGTGCATAGCCCTGAGCCTATCTATCGTTGTGCGTGATGGCATTGTAGTTCTGTGACAGAGTTAAGAAGGAACCCAGAACTCTCTTGTATGGCTTATGTATTTGCAGTTTTGACAATAATTTGTACATTTTTTCTGCAATAAAGTGATTTGATATGTATGTATGTATGTATGTATGTATGTATGTATGTATGTATGTATGTATGTATGTATGTATGTATGTATGTATGTATGTATGTATGTATGTATGTATGTATGTATGTATGTATGTATGTATGTATGTATGTATGTATGTATGTATGTATGTATGTATGTATGATGTATGTATGTATGTATGTATGTATGTATGTGTGTGTGTGTATGTATGTATGTATGTATGAATGTATGTATGTATGTATGTATGTATGTATGTATGTATGTATGTATGTATGTATGTATGTATGTATGTATGTATGTATGTATGTATGTATGTATGTATGTATGTATGTATGTATGTATGTATGTATGTATGTACAGAGAAACAGAGAAATACAGAGAGAGAGAAAGAGAATTTAAGAGATATAGTTACATATAGAGAGGGCCAAATGTAATCATACATGGCGAATGGTGTATGATAGAATAACGTCATAAAGCTCCAACATGCTCTGTTATCCATGAGGCCATCGAAGTGGAAGGGGGTAACGCTTGCATTCTTTTGATATTGCTTTTGATGAATGTAATCAATTTCTTGCAATAAAGTGTTTTGATATGTATGTATGTATGTATGTATGATTCAAATTGTATCCGTCTATCCCATATATATTAAATGTATGTTGCAATATCCCATATGCAGGGAATATGTGTGATACGATATTGGGAGAGGGGAGGGGGGCGGAGGGGAATCTTGGTAAAATGACATGTACATTTGGGATGAGTGTGTCAAGGAGAACAAAGGCAGAATATAAATCAAAATAGTACAGACAAGGTTGAACAAATAATTGGTAAAACTGAGGCAGATATCACCATACAACACATATGCCTTTATTTTGAGTGTAAACGTATACAGGAAATATACAGATTAAGAAGTAAATGTGTAAACTGAATTGTATGCACTGCAAATATTTCTCTCATACATGAAATGTGCCGTTGCAACTCGATTATCTCCCTTGCATCGGTGAGCTTAACAGCAGTAAGACACTCCTGTCCTTCTCACAGTGTAGTGTGGGAAATAAGAAATGTTGTAGTCTGATATTTCTCTTCCTTGGGATTCCCTCCTTGTGACAATACTGTCGGCTCATACATGGCGGCTCTATATTTCGATTGTATGTATTTATCCACCATGTATAGATATTGTACAACTTTGGCGAATAAAATTATGTTGGTATGTATGTATGTATGTATGTATGTATGTATGTATGTATGTATGTATGTATGTATGTACGTACGTACGTACGTATGTATGTATGTATGTATGTATGTATGTATGTATGTATGTATGTATGTATGTATGTATGTATGTATGTATGTATGTATGTATGTATGTATGTGTGTGTGTGTGTGTATGTATGTATGTATGTATGTATGTATGTATGTATGTATGTATGTATGTATGTGTGTGTGTGTGTCGTGTCTGTGTCTGTGTCTGTGTGTGTGTGTGTGTGTGTGTGTCTGTGTCTGTGTGTGTGTGTGCGTGCGTGCGTGCGTGCGTGCGTGTGTGTGTGTACGTATGTATGTATGTACGTAGGTACGTGTGTGAGTGTGTATGTATGTGTGTATGTACGTAGGTACGTGTGTGTGTATGTATGCATGTATGTATGTACGTAGGTACGTGTGTGTGTATGTGAGTGTGTGTGTGATCGGGTGGGAAGCCTTGACTGCTGACCGTAACACTTGGAGGCAGCTCGCCCACAAAGGCACCTAGGCCTTGAAGTGGAGCGCCTGGACAGCCTCCACCGGAAACGCCAGGCCAGAAAAGACAGAGTAGGCCTACTAAATCCTGTTGCTGCTGCTGCTGCTGCTGTTGCTGATGATGATTGATGATGATGATGATGATGATGATGATGATGATGATGCTGATGATGATGATGATGATGATGAGAGAGAGAGAGAGAGAGAGAGAGAGAGAGATAGTGTGCTTGCACTCATTTGGACAACATTGCTAAGACCCGGTGCAAGGATTCTCCGCACAAATGCGGTACGCAATTCTTCCCAGATCTGACAATCCAAGTCCTGCGGCGATGGGTACGTGGCGAAACAACAGGTGGAAGTGTACCAATAGTTTCAAATACCTTGGAAGTACCATCTCAAACGATGGCTCCTTGGATAGCGAAATTGCAGCTAGACTAAATAGAGCCAGCCAGTCACTGGGGAGACTCTAGAACAGGGTGTTGAACCAGCACAACATACGCCTGTCAACCCAGATAACAGTGTACCGTGCAGTGGTCCTCCCCTCCCACATTTACGGATGCGAATCATGGACATTGTATATCGAAAGCACGTCAGAAAGCTGGAAAAAGTCCATCTGCGAGCACTCCGCTCCATTCTAAGCATCCAGTGGCAAGACCACAATAGTAACATAGAGGTTTTGGACCAGGTTGGATGCACCAGCATCGAATCCATGCTCATCAAGGCCCAACCCTGATGGGTGAGGCATGTCATTTGCATGAAGGAACATCGCATGCCCAGACGTTTAAATGTATGGCGAACTTGTGTGTGGCAAGAGACGCCAAGGTGGCTCCCAAAACGCAAGAGAGCAGCGTCATTGACCAACACCAGCAGCGACCGAGTTCCAGTGTCCTTACTGCCACAGACTCTGCAACTCCAGACTGGGGTTGTGGAGCCACATGCGAACTCACAGATAAATTGCTGTGCCGAGGCGCCTTCGTCGGACACGAAGCGGGCCAACAAGCAAGCAAGTGTGTGTAAGAGTAAGACCTCTGCTATTCGTAACAGAGCGAACGACGAGGGACATGTAGTCTGGATTTGCTAACACTCCAGACAACACCGGTGTTGTAGGCAGGCAATGGTCTTCCACAGCCTGCAAAGGCTGACAGGCCGCAAATCCTCTTCCACCACTACATACGTCGCCTTAATAGAACCCCCATTAAAAACAGGGATTTCCCCCTGAGCTCCACCCTTTATGCTAATTTTGACCTTTGGTCATTTGACTCTGCCCACAAAAAACAAAACCACAATGTTTGCCAAATGGATGTGTTGATCTTTTCTACACAGTGGTCAAATACGTTTGATGCAAAGCTAGAGAAACGCAATGGCGAAGTATTGAAGTGAGGAACCTGTGGTAAGTGCGGAATAGTATGCTACGAGAGACAGACAGACAGACAGACAGACAGACAGACAGACAGACAGACAGACAGACAGACAGACAGACAGACAGACAGACAGACAGACAGACAGACAGGCAGGCAGGCAGGCAGGGACGCACGCACGCACGCACGCAGGCAGGCACGCACGGACGGACGGACGGACGGACGGACGGACGGACGGACGGACAGACAGACAGACTTACAAACAGACAGACAGACAGACAGATGGACCTGTCTATTGACAGATAGGCAGACACCCAAATATGAACAAACAACACACTAATTCTTCACTTAGACGCATTTTTGAAAGCAGCTCTGACGGATAACATGTCATGTTTGTTTTTCTACATTTCCTTCCTTTCTGCGTCGCTCGTTTCATCTTCTTTTTCCTTCATCTCTCACGTTTTCCAGCACTTTCCGCCCAGGGTCAGGTGAAAAGTGCAGTACGAGGTAGGGGGTTAGGGAAGGTTGTGGAGTGGAATAGGGAGGGGGAGGGGGAGGACGAGGGGGGGAAGGGGAGTGGGGCTGGAAGTGAGTCGAGGCAAAGGTGTGCCACCCGAGATATAAACATGGCGATGCACTAAGTGCTGGATGAAAGGGACAGCCACTCCAATCATAGCCCAGGATGTTGCTTCAAAACTCGAGTCAAGATGTCACGTGATGTAGCTGACAAAATTACCCTCTTCAATTTTCTGCGCCTCAAATGTCTACTTCGCGGCAGAATACGGAGGAACACAGTATGAGGCAATTGCCGTGACATTTATAGTTAGTTGAACGCAGCTAAACCCAGCAAAACACTGAAAGACTGATAAAAATTACCGAGTACAATGGACGTGGCAGTCTGAATTGAGCAATGATCGAAATTCGTGTCTGCAAGTGAAGTAAGTTCCTGTAACAGCAATGTAATACATACATGCATACATACACACACACGTACCTACGTACAATGTAACTTCAGTAGTCACCGCTACGACGCTGCTCGTGAGGAGAGGCTTCAGCTTCTCCAGTTGTGGGTTGGAGTCAGAACAGACTCGCCATGGCTCCATTCGTAAAGGATGAACTAGGGAGCTCGAGACTTGCTATTAATCCTATATGATCTTATGCTTTTATAGTCAATGGCCTTGCATAACCTACAAAGGCTGATATGCCGTAAACTTCATTCATTGATGATCTTTATCCAAATCTCCAACATTTTTAGTAGTGAGTCTCCCTCATACGCCCCAGCGTCATCCTGGGCAACAGACGATGACGAAGATAAAGCTTTACGGCTTATCAGCCTTTGTAGGCTATTAAAGGCCACTGATCACTGATCAGGGGCCGTATACAAGAAAAAGAATAGAGTAATTTATTCCTGAATAGAGATATTCAAGAATAAAGTGCCAGTGATTTGTATGCAGGCAAACTGAATAGGTCTATTCTGGCCTTATTTCTACGAATAACCAGCCAGAATAGAGCTATTCAGTTGTCCTACATACGCATCCAGGTCAGCGTAAGAGCAAATCAATTCACCACTTCCGTCGTTAATCGCCTCTTATGAACCGCGCAGGTAGACGCGGTGGGTCTATTCTTACCCCCAACCCACAAGAGGACCTGGGTTGTGGAAACAAAGAGGCTGCTCATGCTACTGCGGGTCACATTGTGAGGGTCCGGAAGCAGCATCCTTAGTCGTCATCTTCGTCTTTGTCATCATCATCGTCATCTTTATACCTCCTTTTCCTTTTCATTGTTCATTCTCACTTCCTCCTTCTCCTTCCTCCTTCCGGCTTCCTCCTTCCTCCTCCTCCTCCTCTTCCTCCTCCTCCTCCTCCTCCTCCTCCTCCTCCTCCTCCTCCTCCTCCTCCTCCTCCAGGAAGCGCTGTATCTCTTCAGGAGTGGGCGCCGGTAGCTGGCGTCACGTGATCAGTAGGGCGGAAACTGCACTGGCTGCCCCGCCAGGCGTGAAGGCCACACGCCCTGACTGCGCATACGCACTCCACCTTTCCAAGGGGGCAGTGCGTGCTCAACCGTGTGCAGCACATGTGCCAAATCTCGCCCAAGTCTCGTGCCTGTCTCCTGTGCGCCCACGCCACGAATCTGAGGAGTGGTCCAGGTCCTCCCCCCTGTGGCGCCTGCAGCATTCTGTGAACCCGAGTCAGTATTGACTCTGGTACAGTTCGCAATGAATGCGTAATAGACTTACCCCTTCGCATTACAGCATTGCGCCCAAAATAGTTCGTTCTGATACGATATTTTTCTCAACTTCTTACAGAAATCATTTAGATGTCAAAACTTGTTTCCATTTCAACACAAACATTTTCTTTTATCGAATAAACGCTTGTTTATTGCGTAAATACGAGTAAGTTGAGAGTTATGTGTGAAATAGTCTTAGAACTACTTTCACGGCGTATGTCAGGGAGCAGATCAGCTATCCCACAAGCCTCTCGTGTGACCTACATTTGCATATTTCGGACGAAAACCTTTAATCACGTGATGTCAACTGGGCTAGAGACCCTTTCGCCGGTAGGCGAGGTCTCTAGTGAACTAGAATGCGCCTGAGGCAGCAACCCCGTGTGGGTTGGAGGTAAGAATAGACCCACCGCGTCTCCCCACGCGATTCGTAAAAGGCGAATAAGAAAGTAAATCAAGTCTTGACTTGCTCTTACTACAACTAGTGCTGCGTCCAGGCTCCAGCTCCGCAGGTACTGCGAAGGCACAGCGTAGTTGACACTCAGCTACACTCGGCCTTAACTCGACTGCGAAGCCTGAACGACGTTGTAGGTGAAATGTAGCTCTGCGCAGGCCATGGAAGAGAGCCTTGAACACTCCCCTGCTCTAGAAATTTCGTGATCAATGGCTCTCTATACCCTGCCTATAAAGGCTGATAGGCCGTAACAGTCAGTATAATTCATTCGTTCATTTCGGAGTTGGACAGAAACATACAAAACGATAACATGGGTAGAAATGTCAGTCCAAGGTGGCACTGTGACCGAGTGGTCAGCTCACTTGACCTGCAGTCGCTTGCAACTAGTGGGTGCGGCGTTCGAAACTGCGCGGATCCCAGAGCTTCATCTTTGAGCAAGACGCATAATGTACTGTGTTTCTCCCCACCCAGGAGTAGTGCCGGGTACCTGTGAGGGCTGAACTGGATAATTTTGAAACTTAACCTAAGCCCCTCTCATTCTCAGCCTGATTGCATCCTCTCCCGAAGAGTTGCTTTGGTGCTGGACAGAAGAGGGGGATGAAAACACCGAAGGTGATGGGTTAGGACCAAGATATAATCAGACAATAGGATCTGTGACGGTTGGTCCGAAACTCTGCAATCTTTCGTGAAAAGAGAGCGTGGCCCTGAGGAGGGTCGAGCCTGAGCTCGGCGCAGGTCAGGTTTCACTTCCTGTGCAGCTCCTTGTCTTGGTGGAGTGATGATAGGAGTGGTCCCATCACCAGGGAGTGATGATAGGAGTGGTCCCATCACCAGGGAGTGATGATAGGAGTGGTCCCATCACCAGGGAGTGATGATAGGAGTGGTCCCATCACCAGGGAGTGATGATAGGAGTGGTCCCATCACCAGGGAGTGATGATAGGAGTGGTCCCATCACCAGGGAGTGATGATAGGAGTGGTCCCATCACCAGGGAGTGATGATAGGAGTGGTCCCATCACCAGGGAGTGATGATAGGAGTGGTCCCATCACCAGGGAGTGATGATAGGAGTGGTCCCATCACCAGGGAGTGATGATAGGAGTGGTCCCATCACCAGGGAGTGATGATAGGAGTGGTCCCATCACCAGGGAGTGATGATAGGAGTGGTCCCATCACCAGGGAGTGATGATAGGAGTGGTCCCATCACCAGGGAGTGATGATAGGAGTGGTCCCATCACCATGGAGTGATGATAGGAGTGGTCCCATCACCAGGGAGTGATGATAGGAGTGGTCCCATCACCAGGGAGTGATGATAGGAGTGGTCCCATCACCATGGAGTGATGATAGGAGTGGTCCCATCACCAGGGGAGAGAGAGTGTGCGGTGTGAGCACAGATTGACGGAGTGCAGCATTACAAAGCAGCCTTTAAACAAACTTTCCCTGTGACTGGAGGCTACTCGAGCCCCGCCCATACTTGATGAAGACAAAGAGCAGACTGACCAGCGTGACGTCAGACCACGCTGAGCTAGAGTGGAGCTTGTTTTCAGTCATCTCTGCCTCGAGTCCAGTATGAAGGTCCAACACCCGACAGCAAACAAGACCAGTTCCTCGGACTGCGTCTTTCCAGGAATGAGATGGCTATCTGCATTTTTGATAAGCGTTTTGAATGAATTAATTTTAATGGATAGATGGATAACAAAATGGGGGATGGATAGTTCGATGGATGGATGGATGGATGGATGGATAAATGGATGGGTGGATGGATGGATGGATGAGTGGTGGATGGATGGATGGATGGGTGAGTGGATGGATGATGGGTGGGTGGGTGGATGAATGGGTGGATGGATGGGTGGCGGATGAATGAATGAATCAATGACTGAATAAACGAATGAATGGATGGATGGATAAATGAATAAATGGACGAATGAACAAACAAAGGAACGAACGAACGAATAATGAAGGATGGATGGAAGAATGAATAATTGAATGAATGAATGAATGAATGGATGAATGAACAAATGAACGAACGGATGAATGATGGATTAATAAATTAAGGATTCAAGTAATTAACGGATTAAGTTGTACAGCCTATCAGCTATTGTAGGCGAAGTAACCCCATCGCTCACGACAACCACAATGCATATCAAATATGTATCTGTATCTATTACACAAGTCTATATCTAAACGTGATTCATTAAACACTTTCATTTTTTTCGGGGGGGGGGGGGGGAGGAAGGAAGGGAGGAGGGGGAAGGGGGGAGGGGGAGGGGGGAGGGGGAGGATGAGGGAGAGGGGGGGAAGTGGGGAGGGGGGTATTGTTCTTCGAATGCCTGCAATATTATGCTGGTTTGGTTTTGGTCTCGGTATAAAGTAGTGGTGGTGGTGGTGGTGGTGGTGATGGTGGTGGTGGTGGTGGTGATGGTGGTGTTGGTGGTTGTGGTGGTGGTGGTGTTGGCGGTGGCAGCGGTGGCGGTGGTGGTGGTGGTGGTGGCAATGGTGGTGGTGGTAATGGTGGTGGTGGTGATGGTGGTGATGGTGACGGTGACGGTGGTAGTGGTGGTGGTAGTGGTGATGATAAAGGTGGTGGTGGTAGTGGTGGTGGTGGTGGTGGTGGTGGTGGTTGTGGTTGTGGTGGTGTTGGCGGCGACAGCGGTGGCGGTGGTGGTGGTGGTGATAATGGTAGTGGTGGTGGTAGTGATGGTGGTGGTAGTAATGGTGGTGGTGGTAATGGTGGTGGTGGTAATGGTGGTGGTGATAATGGTGGTGGTGGTGATGGTGGTGGTGCTGATGGTGATGGTGGTAGTGGTGGTGGTAGTGGTGGTGATAAAGGTGGTGGTGGTGGTGGTGGTGATGGTGGTAAAGGTGGCAGCGGCAGCGGTGGTGGCAGTGGTGGTGGTGGTTGTGGTGGTACTGGCGGTGGTGGTAGTGAAAGGGGTAGTGGCTAAGTCGGGGATGATGGTGGTATAAGTGGAGGAAATGCTGTAATAGTGGAAGATATTATGGAGATATTAAGTTGATGTGGTTGTTGGGGTTAGTTTTGAGGATGATACAGTGTTTTTAAAGGAATGTTCACATCTGTTCAGTCATGAGTTTGTTTCGTCGTTCTCGTTGGTCTACTAACATAAATGGATGAATGAATGAGAGAGAGAGAGAGAGAGAGAAAGAGAGAGTGAGTGAGAAAGAGAGAGACACAGAGAGAGAGTGAGTGAGAAAGAGAGAGAGAGAGAGAGAGAGAGAGAGAGAGAGAGAGAGAGAGAGAGACAGAGAGAGAGAGACAGAGAGAGAGAAAGAGTGAGAGCGAGACAGAGACAGAGTGAGAAAGAGAGAAGAGAGAGAGAGAGAGAGAGAGAGAGAGAGAGAGAGACAGAGAAAGACAGGGAGAGAGAGACAGAGAGAGAGAGGGGGGGCAGAGTGAAGTGACCGGTGGCCTCAACGTATCATATAGAACACTTTACATGTGCAGTATGCTAAAAATTAAGAAAAGAAGTCCTAAATTCTCATTTTCTTAAACTACTGTTCACGGTACCAATGGCGAAATAGGAGGGGGGGGGGGAGGATTTAATTTCGTGCCAAACAGTAGATGTCGATTGGTCTTCCAGGACACTGAAACTTGCACTCTTAGCGCTTTCCAGAGGAAGAGACAACTCCAGACACAGTCAGTGTTCAGCGTGGAGGCATCCAGGCAGGCAGACACGTCACGTTTGGCAGCCACGGACGACAACCTGGGGGACATTTCGGACGTTCCAGAACGTTCCAGAATCTGCCAGAGTCCATAGACCTTGCACCGCCTGCTGCGTTTGTCTGCCCTTCCCGTCCAGAAAGTGCAAGGTGTCCAGTGCTTTGGGCAAAGATCTCTGTCTTTCGTGTGCAAGTTCTTCAGCGTGCTTCGTGAAGTACGTGCAGTTTTTCAAACCAGACGAACAAAATTTACACTCAAACACTCCAGTTTATTTGTAAAACTTCTTCACAACTTTTCCCCAACAAAGCAAGCCTACCTCTCAGGAACTTTTGACCGCCGTCCTGCAGCCTTTCTCTCTTTGTTCCTCATTTTATTTTTGTGCACTTTTTGGACACGAATCCGACTGAATCTTGGCAGGAAAAAAGGAAGAGTATCGGGCTGCTCTCTTTTTTAAAATTAAAGGTGGTTTGTCACCAGTTCAGAAATTATAAACATGAAACGTGAATTACCGTATCCTGTTTCACCTGGGGTTTTTCTCGGAATCACTTTGAAGCCAAGAACAGTCAATGCGACAAAGAACGACACTTCCACTACGTGATAAAATTCATGTCATTAAAAAATTTAATGCAATTTTCATACATAGTTGACAATCACACAAAGTGGATGCACTTTTTCTGTCCACAGTACAATTACGCATTGCATTTCAGGCATTCAAGTCATCCTGAGCAAGACTACACCACGGCACCTAATCGCCTCACACTTTTATTGACAGGTCGGGCCACCACGCCAAATCCACATCTTAATTTAAAAAGATGAGTTCATCAGCGCGCAAGTAGTTGGTTGATCTCCAGTAGTCAGATCTTTATCTGCGTCCCTTTTCGAAGTGGAGCGAAAACCCCTAACTGTCTATGTTTCCACAGAGCTGTTCAAATAGTTGCATGGATTCCAATGATCTGGTTCCCGGTGTCCCCCAGAGAATAGCCAGAGAGAACCTGTCAACCGGTACGGTCACAGACCACATTTCGAAACCGACAAATTCAGACACAGAGTTGTCCTTTCAGAACACGAAGAGAACCAAGTCGCGGACTGTAGACGAGTACAAAAAGACATACCATGACATTTTCGTTGTTTCTTTTCAAATTGTCTGAATGGCAAGGCTTTTAAGAAAGCACAAGGGAAGAAAGCTGTGAATGCTCCTTGAGGACACCATGAGGAACACCATCTTATTTCCGACGTCTTTTAGAGGAGTCCGAAACACGAGATCTCATCACATCATCATTCCCATTAAACAGTCAGGATGTTAAGACCTTCAAGCACTAGGAAACCAGATGACTTATTTCACTTAAGGCATCTTGGGTGCCACCATCGAACATCTTATATCCCTCAGACAAGAAGGAAAAGAATGCAGGAGATGATCATCACTTCTTTTCAAACGGTCTCTTGAGAGTTTGGGGTAAGAACCGACCCACAGCATCTATCTACACGATTCTGAAAAGGCAAATAACCAGGGAAATAAAGACGACTTGTTTTCACTCTAACCAGCCGTGGTAACTGGCCTTGAATAGTCAGCAAAGGCAGAGAGGCCGTAGAACTCCATTCTTTTATACATCCATTCCTTTCAGGTGGTCTTGACGTTAACACGTTTTTGAAGACCTGAGGAAGCAACACAACATATCCCCTTTAAGGCATCCAGGGGGGGCACCAGCTGTTTCAAATAAGTCGAAACAACAACGCTACATATCAGAATCACTTTCTTACAAAAGACCTGGACGTTAACACATTTTAAATGACATAATGTATTAATACCACACATTCCCTGTAAGACAACCAGGGGGAAAAACCACCTTACATCCTTATCTTACATCAAAGTGATGACCCAGTTTAAAAAATACTAAACTGATAACATCATCATCATCATCATCATCATCATCATCATCATCATCATCATCATCATCATCATCATCATCATCATCATCATCATCATCATCATCATCATCATCATCATCATCATCATCATCATCATCATCATCATCATCATCATCATCATCATCATCATCATCATTACCACCACCACCACCACCACCACCACCACCACCACCACCACCACCACCACCACCACCACCACCACCACCACCACCACCACCACCACCACCACCATCACCATCATCATCATCATCATCATCATCATCATCATCATCATCATCATCATCATCATCATCATCATCATCATCATCATCATCATCATCATCATCATCACCATCATCACCATCGTCATCATCGTCATCATCGTCGTCATCATCATCATCATCATCATCATCATCATCATCATCATCATCATCATCATCATCATCATCATCATCATCATCATCATCATCATCATCATCATCATCATCATCATCATCATCATCATCATCATCATCATCATCATCATCATCATCATCATCATCATCATCATCATCATCATCATCATCATCATCATCATCATCATCATCATCATCATCATCATCATCATCATCATCATCATCATCATCATCATCATCATTTTGTTTCAAACGGCCTAAAGGGCAACACATTTTCGAAGACCTCAGGAAACAACACAACTCATCCCCTTGTAAACACTCACGAACACACCATCTCATTAAAAAACATGTCCTTCAGATAAGTCCAAACAACAATACTAAATGTCATTATCACTTTTTTTCCAAAGGCATGCATGGATGTTAACACATGTTTGAAGACCTCGGGGAATATTACCACATATCCGCTTTAGACATTCGGGAGAAATGTCCAGCTTACATTCCCAAAGATGGGACCCAGTCCAAAGTGATGACCCAGTATGTATAAACAATAATACTAATATAACAATAACATCATCATCGCTACCTTTCAAAAGGTTTGAAATCCAACACATTTTCGGAGACCTCGGGGACGATCACCACACATCCCCTTTAAGACAACCAGAGGAAAACACCAGCTTACTTCCCCCACGATGGGACCCAGTCCGAGGTGCTGACCCAGTATGTACAAAGTAAGGCTGCCGTGGCACCGACCCTCGCTCCGTCGCAGGCCCTGGCTCACGCTGACTTTCCTGAGGTGTGGGGCAGAGGCGAGAGCAAACAGGAGGGTGAGAGCGGCGTGGAGGGGGGCAGGCAGGGAAATCCGCCATTACCTGGGCTCTTTGAAGGCAGGCCAAGGCTGGCCCTGGTTCCACACCTTCCCTGGACGCCCTCCAGCCTGCACGGGCTGAAGCCCCCTCGCCAATTCGCCCTCTACTTCATCCTTCCTCCACCCCGCCCCCCCCCCCTCTTTCTCTCTCACCTCCCCCCCCCTCTCCCCCGCCCATCACCCCCAGTCTCCCAACCCTGGCATAGCTGGCTGATCTACCTGTGTACAGGGCCGGATGTCTGAGGTGTGATGTTGCTTCTTTTTATGGGTCTTGTAGTTTTTGTTGCTATCTTGCTTCAGTTTTTCGTTCTGTCTTGCTGTACGTCGCGTGTATGGTGAGGAAGTCACTCAGCTACCTGATTCAGTCAGTGGGTTACTGGCGCCTTTTTGGAGGTGTCGATGACCTTTCGGATGCTTTCATTGGCAAACTTGAAAATAAGTGTATGAAACACTTACCATAGTCATACTGGACTGCCCCAAAGCTCAGTGTAGTGTAACATGTAAGTACCCGAACAAGGTTGCTGAAATCAGGAGGAAGTTTGAGCTTGTATAGAGCGTCGCTGAATTTGAGTTTGTCAAATGGCCTCTCTTCTTGATTGAGGGGATTCGGATTTTGTGTGTGCTTCCGTGCCATGCAAATGTTGTTTTCAAATGCTTATGTGCGCGCGCATGTGTACCTGCAAGCTTTCGTGTGTGTGTTTGTGTGTGTATGTGTGTGTGTGCGTGCGTGCGTGTGTGTGTGTGTGTGTGTGTGTGTGTGTGTCTGTTTGTGTGTGCGTGTTTGTGTGCGTGTGTGTGCATGTGTGTGTGTGTGTGTGTGTGTGTGTGTGTGTGTGTGTGTGTATGTGTGTGTGTGTGTGTGTGTGTGTGTGTGCGTGCGTTCGCGCGTGCGTGTTATGTATTTGTGCGCGTGAGATTGTCTATCCGTCTGACTATTGTTCGGTTGGTTTCATTCACTTCAACAAGAAGACTTGTAGGCAGTCCATCAGTCTAACCGTACAAATTTCTGACTGATTTCTGCATTAGACCGCTGACCAAATCAGTCGTAGTTTTGTGACGGAGCACTGGTCGTTACAGAGATAAAGCCCTGTAACATCAGTGGAGGTCAACAGGTGCATTTTCTGATTTTGGTATTTTCTGCCTTTACTAGACCTCTAGAATTGGTCTGTTGGCGATTTACTATGAAAGTCAAAATATAATAATGTAAAGAAATGACTTGTATTCGCCCAGCTCTCTCTAACGCACAAAGAAAATAGGGTTCAATAGGCTCAAATAAGGCTTTTCCCTCGGCGCGATAGCTTGTACTCTAACCAGTGTATCACACGGCACTGCAAAACTCGTTCTCTCTAATCTTTTTCTGCAGAGGAGTTTTCTCTGGAGCGTCGTCTATATAGAACTATAAAGAGACTTCGCGACCTAAACGGAATTTTAAAGACAGACCAATTAGAAATGCCGTACTCACGCTTGTGTTTCATTAAAATGTTTATTCAAATAGTTGCGATCTCCATAATATTCAAGATACAAACAGAAAATGTTGCTACCATTTGGAAAGCTAAAGCTCTCAACTTGGAAATAGTACTATTAACTCCAAAAATGTCAAAAATCGCCATTTGACCAGTTTTGTGTTGCGTTGTCATATATATACGTATATTTATACGCTTTTTTGTCTTCCATAAAGGTGCTAACGTTGATTTAATTGCTGTCTCTTCAATAATTAATGCAAGTGACTATGTAACCCTGTCAGAATAAGTTTGAGACAATCAGTGAAACATCACTACATTGTTAATTCTTTAATGTATTATCTCTTGCACTTCAGTATTTTAAAAATGTCATACAAGAGAGAAAGAAATCTTTTATGAAAAGGTTTTTGATCATTCTAACATTTGATGATGAACAGTGGACCGCTGATGCGGAGTTATGCACAGTAGCAACGTTCACACGCACAATTTTAAGCTGTTTCATATGCAGTGCAAATGTTGCACTCTTCTCTTGTTGTGCGGGGGTTCTCCTGGCTTGCGCTGGGAAATCGAAGTGACAAACACTGGTGGTCGTTTTCGATAAACTTTATTCACGCACTGATCGCTACACAGTGGTGAAAATCACCCAACAGTAATTCGTCGTCGTACTCTCTTCACTCTACGCACAGTGTTGCAGAGGACTCGCTCCTTACAAAGTTAAGCTCTCACCTTAACTCTGTCGCATCTGCTGCTCGTGTCTGACTCGTGTCAGTCGTGTCTGTCTCTCTCTCTCGCTTTGTCGCTCCTTATATACATAACCCCAGGTTCCAGATCTTTCGTGAATGAAGCGGCACACTCTCTAAAAGTTCGAGCTGAAAATCGACTGACGTCACGTGACACAACAAGACAATTTTAGCCTAACTCGGTCGCGGGTCAGGGCAATGACCTGACCGATATACAAACATCAACCGTGCCGCGAGTTTCCCGTATGATCCAGAATCTTCATAACACATGGAATTGGAGTAAGAAGTCAGAATTTGGGCACACGTGCCAAAGCAGTTTGGTAGGAAGCATACGATTGGCTGCTCAGCTGCATCATCTGCCTGCAACAGAGCCACATTTGTGTAGTATTGGCATCAGCTGGTATGAAATCGCGGAGACATTGAGCAGAAACTTCCTTAGGCACGTGTACAGGTATTTCAAATGCTCTTGATCAGATCTCCGTTTTGAGCCTTTGTAATTACGTGTTAATCTTGACAAAGCTATCATTCAGGTGCCAGCTGCCCATATTCAAAAGTCTTTCAGCAGTCTGCTCTTTCCCTGGGATGCACTTTATAACATTTGAAATTGTCTCTAACTGATAAAGAATGATATACTTGTCATCACCGGAAAGGTAATTTCTTACCTAATCAATTGAACTACAGGTTCGTCAAATGCGTTGTAATGTCTGTATAATATATACAGACATATTATGTCTATCATTTTGACATTCCTATCTGAATACGTAGGTATGCTCATCGGTAAATCTCAGAACTTTTGAGGCGAGGTTGAGAACATCACGAGATGCTATCGCATTGCATGAATGATAAGCCACACAGCGACTGACCGTCCCTTCCAATGTTTGCTCTTGTCACAGACTGCTGGACAATGTTGCTGGGTGAGAAGTCTGTTTCAATCCGTATTGGCACCTTCCTGCTCCCTTCAAAACCTTCTTCCCATCTCCTCCCCCTCCCCCCTCCCTTCGCACACCCCTCCACCC
>JAWQFJ010015477.1:30000-40000 GCA_034096865.1 Theodoxus fluviatilis
CTTACTCCATTATTGTGAAATACTATCGACGTTGTTTCTGTTTTTTCAATATCAAAAACAAAACATCTCCCCTTGCAGATTAACAGAGCACAAACTAAACTTACTCCTTCTTCTTAAACATTCATAAACTGTTATATATTTCGTAATTGGCATATTTTGTAACCTTACATCTGTGTGTGTGTGAGACTGAGTCAATGACATCATTCCTCAAAACAATACACCACATAAAGTGAGCGCGCTCCTGAGGGTCATCTGTGCAACTGGAAAATATTCTGAAAGTAAAAAGACGATGACTTCGAGTCCTGGAAGGAAGGAAGGATCCAACGAGCTCTGCTCTTTCTTTGACTGGACAAGATACACCTTTGTACGAAGAACCTAAGTGGTGGTGGTGGGGGGGGGGGGGGGGGGGGGGATCGCTCAACCTCCATGCACAAATCTTATGCTACAAATCAGACTGACTGACTGACTGAATCAATGGATGGATGGATGGATGGATGGATGAATGAATGAATGAAAGGGTGGATGGATGGATGGATGAATGAATGATGGATGGATGGAGGGAGGAAGGGATAAATAGATGGATGGATGGATGGATGGATGGATGGATGGATGGATGGATGGATGGATGGATGGATGGATGGATGATGGATGGATGGATGGATGGATGAATGATGGATGGATGGATGGATGGATGGATGGATGGATGGATGGATAAATGAATTTTCACCCCTACAGCCTTTGTAGGCAATGTAAGGCCCTTGACCACGGAAAAGAGCTGTGTTGATCAAAGCAAGAGCAAGCCAGACCGCGATTTCCCCAGTTATTTACCTCGTGCGCATCGCGTAGGGAGACGCGATGGGTCTATTCTCATCGCGTAGGGAGACGCGATGAGCCCATTTTAACCCCAACCCGCAGGGAAATGGAGGAATTCAGAAACGATTCACTTCCTTTGCCAGGTAATAATAGTAATAATAATGTGTGGATTTATATAGCGCCTTACCATTAGTTAAGACATGCTCAAGGCGCATACATAAACAACCATTACAATATACAATAACAGTCAATCATATCAAAGGTAACTTAATAAACTTAATAACATAGGAGTCAGATATTCACTTCAGGCATTCGACAAACTGATGTACTGCAGTCAACATGACAACAACAATCACCATTATTCTTATACGACTGCATCATCATCATCATCATCATCATCATCATCATCATCATCATCATCATCATCATCATCATCATCATCATCATCATCATCATCATCATCATCATCATCATCATCATCATCTCCTCCTCCTCCTCCTCCTCCTCCTCCTCCTCCTCCTCCTCCTCCTCCTCCTCCTCCTCCTCCTCCCTCCTCCTCCTCCTCCTTCTCCTGCTCCTCCTCCTCACTCCTCCTCCTCCTCCTCCTCCCCTCCCCCTCCCCATCCTCCCTCTCCCCCTCCCCCCCCCCCGTTCCCCCTCCCCCCTCCCCCCTCCCCCCTCCCCCCCTCCCCCCTCCCCCCCCTCCCCCCTCCCCCCTCCCCCTCTCCCTTCTTCTTCTTCTCTTCTTCTTCTTCTTCTTCTTCTTCTTCTTCTCTTCTTTCTTCTCTTCTTCTCCTCCCTTCCTCCTCCCCTCCTCCGCCCCTCCTCCTCCCATCCTCCTTCCTCCTCCTCCTCCTCCTCCTCCTCCTCCTCCTCCTCCTTCTTCTTCTTCTTTCTTCTCCTTTCTTCTCCTTTCTTCTCCTTTCTTCTCCTTTCTTCTCCTTTCTTCTCCTTTCTTCTTCTTTCTTCTTCTTTCTTCTTCTTCTTCTTCTTCTTTCTTCTTCTTCCTTCTTCTTCCTTCTTCTTCCTTCTTCTTCCTTCTTCTTCCTTCTTCTTCCTTCTTCTTCTTCCTTCTTCTTCCTTCTTCTTCCTTCTTCTTCCTTCTTCTTCCTTCTTCTTCCTTCTTCTTCCTTTTTCTTCCTTCTTCTTCTTCTTCTTCTTCTTCTTCTTCTTCTTCTTCTTCTTCTTCTTCTTCTTCTTCTTCTTCTTCTTCAACATCGACGTCGTCGTCGTTGTTGTCGTCGTCGTCATCGCTGTCTTTGTCATTGACGTTACTTCAGCAGCAGCAGCTTTTTTCCAGATTCATTGTGGAGACTCACCCCCTTATCCACACAGACACATATAAAAAGACTCGCTGCGCAGTCAAATTTAGAACTGTTTCTCAGGCAGCTGTGAGAGAGTCGAATTGTTAGAAGTTTGCGTCGCGCTGCTCGACACGGGGGAAGACTTGATTTCGTAAAGATCATGTCATTGTCCAAATTGCTATAAACGAATTCAGACAAGAGAGTTACATTTGGCTTTTCCAGTATGTTTGGATGGTCAGATCTGGGAAAGTTTTCAGGAAAGAGGGTTGAAACATGATGAGGGAAGGAGAAAAGTGAGAGAGAACGACGAACATTCCTTTATAGACAATGACGTCACGCCATTTAACTCTCTTCTATCCCTCCCTCTCAGATTTGTTCCCTATTTTTAAAAACTGCTGTTAAATTCCGCAGAGACAGTTATCGGGTGTATGTTTGAAAGGTAGGTGCATGCTATACGGAAAAAATTGTTAACAAGGGATTTTCATCAACAACCTGCACGCTCGGCTAGAAAATGGGAACATCAAGTTGTGGAAAAGAGTGAAAAGTATGACGTATATTCTGAATAGCTTCTGGCACATTTGCCGCTTCTAAGAAAGAATCTTGCCGAAGGAAATGATGAGTAAAAGCTATAGATTGACCTTCCTGTTTGATTGGAAGAGGAGTGCAGAGAAGTTTCTTGGCATTTGCATACGAAGCATGGCGACCAGTACGCTGCTGCAAGTGGATTGAGTACCAGATCTTTCGTGGTGGTTGAAACAGACCTTTGGGTGATGATGACACGACCCTGTCCCAGGGCCCCAGCTCTGGTAGTCTCTTTGGCTGCTAGAGACTGATCCTGGCTGAACTATTGGAGCAGGCCATGAAAGCCCAGAAGCCAGGGGTTCCAGCTGATGAGGGGGGCATCGAGTTCTGGCAAAAAGTTTGACAGGTCGCGATAAATATGCTTCATGTAGATTGTGTTTCATCAATAATTACAGATGATCATAAAACAAAACTTCCTACAATGTCTGTCGATCGTCCCCTTTGCCATTGTAGTTAAAACATTTTGTCTGAGCCCGTGATTAATACCTCTAGAAAGGTAAAGAAAGGAACGCATCAACATACTCAGGATTATATTTATTATAAGCATTCATTCTTTTTGTTGTTGTTGTTGTTGGTATTGTTGATGTGGTCGTCGTCGTTCTTGTTGCAGTTGGTGATGGTGGTGTTGATTTTTGTACTCCTTTATTTCGTTAAACTCGTTCCTGCAACACAACTCAAATGTTCCGAAGTTTGGATGGTGATAGCAGTTAAGTATTATTAGGTGTATGCTCTTACGAAGAGAAAAGGCTGGAGACACAGATTTTGGTAGCGTATTGTTCGACTTAAGATCCAGCACAATAATCTCAAAACCCATGAATTGTTTGTTGCTCTCTCTCTCTCTCTCTCTCTCTCTCTCATTCTCTCTCTCTCTCATTCTCTCTCTCTCTCTCTCACTCTCTCTCTCTCTCTCTCTCTTTCACTCTGAATCTTTTTCTCTTCTCTGTAAAACACATCGTCGTCGTGCATAAATATGCATACACACATAAGCATACACACACTTATGAACGCTCACACACACGCGCACGCATGCACACACACATACACACACAGATACACACACACATACGCATCTGCGCGCCATACACAATACCAAAAAAAACCTCAACAGAGGAGAAGACGAAAACACCGATGACACGATAGTCCAAGACAAAATCTATTTTTACAGCAGAATGTCAGGAATCCTGCTGGCAGGTGAATCTGTCCTCGCCCTGGCGACGAATCTGGCGAACAGCAACGGAGAGCTCAGATCGATGGCTGTGATTTGCTTGCTTCCTTTGATGTTTGCCGCGCCGACAAAAGATCAGAGGACAGGTAAGTCTTGACTGATGACGTCACAAAAGGGGCCACGTGGCCCGGACAAGGGAGACTACTGTGACATCAAAGATGGTAGGCAGACGATGGGCTACCGCGCTGCTCTTCGCCAGCAGCGTATCCTGGGTGGGAGAGAGTTTAGAGAAGTGGGTGCGAGAGTGAACATCCGGGATTACTAATCATGCACTGTTCCGCCAGGCCACGCCCCCAACGCCATACCAAATACGGTATGACGTCATCAACGCAAACAATGGACATGCTTGAAATGCTTTGCAGCACCAGTGCAGTTATTCTGGGTGAAACGCCTCACCAACAATGATTCCCTCTACGTTCATGAACTCATTTGGATTGATAATCTTCTAATGAGGTTTTTTTTATCACAAGCTTTTGTGCAAACACAAAGCTTTGTGAAAAAACGAAGGATGAAAAGTTACCAGAAATGGAAACGAGTAAATAGATACACGGTTACGCTATATTGTCGTTCAACATTTATCAAACTTTCTTGAATCATACAAGTAATGAATGGTATAGCTGCATTCAAATTCTCCAAATCAATTTATGACCGTGTATTTATTTTGATATTTCAAGAGGTGTTGTAGTCAACGTGTTACCCTCAGTACAGTCTCCTTGTATTTCTTTTGCAAGCCACTATATATATTTCCAGCATGGATTCAACACGACAGTCGTGAAACATGACCTCCAGACACTTGCACATGGAGAACAAAATACTGCAGCAAATTAAAACCTTTGTACCCAAAGATCGACGTAAGTGCCGACGCAAATTGTTTCTAGAGCTCGAACATTTGATTTGCCTGTATTGAAGAATGGTCCGACGTCATAAATCAATTTACGTGAGACTGTCAGAAGGATGATACGGGCATCATTCTGATCCCTCTGACGTGTGACGCTCGGACCCATTCAGGTTCACTAGAGACTTCGACTGCAGGCGAAAGTGTCTCTAGCCCAGTTGACATCACGTGATGGAAGGTTTTCGTCCGAAATATGCAAATGGTGGAAACACGAGAGGCTTGTGGGATAGCCGATCTGATCCCTGACATATGCCGTTAAAGTAGTTCTAAGACTATTTCGCACAAAACTCTGAACTTACTCTTGTTGAGGCAATAAACAAGCGTTTATTCGATAAAATAAAATGTTTGTGTTGAAATGGAAACAAGTTTTGACATATTAATGATTTCTATTAAAAAGTGGATAAAAAATAGTATCAGAACGAACTATATTTGGCACAATGCTGTAATGCGAAGGGTCAATATTACGCATTCATTGCGAACTGCGCCAGAGTCAATACTGACTCGGGTTCACAGAATGGCTCGGACCAAGCGCTTGTTCATGCAGGCGAGCGCTCGCGAGCGCTAGCTGCGTTCCATAGGTCTTCTCGCGTCTTCTAGTCTAACAGCAGTAATAGTATAAGCAGTAGTGAGAGAGACAGAGTGATTGATTGATTTCTTTATTTCGGCCGACGACCTGTCAAATGAATAAAATATAAAATACATATGAATACACGTAAGTGTGTGTCATACTATGGCAATCCTTAAAAGACAGCAATGTACATATACGATTAGTCAAGCGTTGATGATACGAAACGCGATATGTGCATGTAGAAGATACAGAAATATTAAATTATGAACAAAAGGAAATTCAACCACTTTCCTACTACCAGTTTATAGTTGTAGAGGTTATGGATACACAAAGAAACGTAATCAAAGGAGAGGAGGTTCAAACATTAGGAATCCATACAAATCAGCTATATACCTAGATGTAATGATGTAAAGTTTATGGAGAGAGCGAGAGCTAACGAGCGAGCGAGCGAGCGAGCGAGAGAGAGAGAGAGAGAGAGAGAGTGAGAGAGAAAAAATCAGAGTCAGAGTCAGAGACAGAGACAGAGACAGAGACAGGGACAGAGAGACAGAGACAGAGAGTCAGAGACATAGAGACAGACAGAGAGACAGAGACATTGACAGAGACAGAGAGACAGAGAGACAGAGAGACAGAGACAGAGAGACTGAGAAGAGACAGAGAGACAGTGAAGAGACAGAGAGACAGAGACAGAGACAAAGAGAGACACAAAGAAGAGACAGAGAGACAGAGACAGAGAGACAGAGACAGAGAGACAGAGAGACACAAAGAAGAGACAGAGAGACAGAGAGACAGAGACAGAGAGACAGAGAGACACAGAGAGAGACAGAGAAGAGACAGAGAGACAGAGACAGACACAAAGAGGCAGAGACAAAGAGACAGAGACAGAGAGAGAGACAGATACAGAGAGACACAGAGATACAGAGAGACAGAGACCCAGACAGAGCGAGTGTATGTGTTTCTATGCGAAAATGTGTCCGTGGTGTGTCATTGAGAGCGCGCTTTCGCTGATACGAGTGTCTGTGTGTGTGTGTGTGTGTGTGTGTGTGTGTGTGTGTGTGTGTGTACAATTCTGTGCCAAGATGTGTGGTGAAGAGTATATTTGCAGGAGAGAGAGAGAGAGAGAGAGAGAGAGAGAGAGAGAGAGAGAGAGAGAGAGAGAGAGTCAGAGTCAGAGACAGAGACAGAGACAGAGACAGAGACAGAGACAGAGAGACAGAGACAGAGGGACACAGGAAGAGACAATGACAATGACAAATGTTTATTCGAATAGGCCAGCGGTCTGTTTCGATACAAGGAACGACATGTAGTATATATGCAAACGTATCAAGACTACAAGTCTTGCAAAGGAACGCGTGGTTTGGAATGAAAAGAGTCAATCAGCAGTGCCTCTTGCCAGCAATCAGGAGCAGTCTCGAACAGCAGGCACAAAACCAGTCTGCGTGTTCTACCTTTTAGACGATCTGGGAAATCTTCTAATTGGATAGATGGCTGCCGACCTTCCGTAGTCCCGCCTACGAGATTTGGTTCTCTCCCCTTCCGCTGTGCTCCTCCCGGCAATCCGAGATGGACACTGGTATGGCGCAGTATGGATTGCATCGCTCTCATCTAAATGTGGCAAAACACATGGTCGCTGTTCTGTGGTGGTTGATTATGCTGACAACGGCTTAGCAGAAAAGGTGGAAACACAGTTATCCAGAGCACATCGCATGGAGTTCAGACTGCGGCGTCCATCTTCCTCCAGATGTTCTCGAAGTTTCTCAAAACTTTTGCTTCACTTCTGGTGTAACTTCCTCGCTCGCATCGTCCTCAGATCCAGTCTCCACGTCCGCCGTCTTAGAGCAAACAGCTGCGGTAGCACAATCCTCGCTCTCTGACACGGCAGCTACACACAGCTGACAGGAAAAACGTACTTCCTCACCTGCACGTGCAGGTCGAGCTTCATGCGGCGTTTTTTCTGACAAGGCAGGTTCGTTCTCAGTTTGTAACTTACTCATTTCAGCATGGATGCGAAAATCAACATTACTCTAGGCACATTTGATCTCAGAGCGAGTAAAATTATGTATGATCTAACAATTGCTGAGAGAGAGGGAGGGAGAGAGAGAGAGAGAGAGAGAGAGAGAGAGAGAGAGAGAGATGGGGGAGAGAGAGAGAGAGATGGGGGAGAAGGAAAGGAGAATTAGATAGGAAGGAGAGAGGAGGGAGGTAGAGAGAGATAGGGAAAGAGACAAAGAGGAGATAAAAAGGAGAGAGAGACAGAGAGAGAGATACACAGCGAGAATGAAAGAGAGACAGAGAGAGAGGGAGAGAGACAGACAGAGACAGAAACACAGTGAGAGAGACAAACAGAGAGAGAGAGATAGAGAGAGAGAACAGAGAGAACAGAGAGAGAGACAGAGAGAGAGAGAGAGAGAGAGAGAGAGAGAGAGAGAGAGCAATTTGATAGAAGTTTTGCACTACTTTTTGTACGTAGAAGTTTCCGGCTCTCTACGGTAGTCACTAAAATAAATGTCAAGGAAATACCTCAAATGAGCCATGTTATCCATCCACTAGCAGACTGCCCCGCAGCCCACAGCTCTCATAGCGATTACACACAAAAAAGGTTAAGAAGAATCTCTCAAGACATTCCAAGAAAAATCCCAGCCCACCTTTCTCTCCAGTGTTTGCACACTTGGCCGCTTCATTGAGACATCAAGAGCCGGTGGTCCGCACAGAAAAAAGGTCTCGGTGTATTTTGGCAGAAGCGAAAGCATCATTAACAAAAAAAAAGGAACAAACCTGCGGGTTTGATAGAATTTGCCCCGCCAATCGCCAAATTGTACAAAACATTATTTTATCAAAGCGACAGCGACACATCACAAGGTGACATTTTTTTTCTAAAGATGAATGCACTGTTCCTGTTCTTTGAACTGGACATGATGATACCGTTTTTGCATTTTTTAAAAGGTTTCCCGCTTTCCTCACGAAACAAAGCTATGATGTAGTGAATGCGAGGGATGATGCGAGTAGAGAGGGTTGAGATTGCATTTTTGGCTGCCAGTTAGCGATTTTTGTGTATAATCTGAACGTTGAGGTAACTTGATACTTGACGCTATGAATCTAAAAATCATAGAAAGCTTTCGGTCGAAAATATTGTTGATGATGAAATTTTGTCCACTGCTGTGTGATGAAAATATCTACCTGGATGGCAATATGTATACATGTGAACAATGTTATGAATAGTGCATTGATTCAGTGCAGTCCTTATGAGTTTGATGTCGGTGCATGTGTACCAACATCTACTGCCGAACTCGGAAAAAATTGTCCCGTCAGTGTCTTTTGATACTTTGATATTCTTTTTGATATTTATTTCCCTGTTTATTTATGTCAAGGTTTTGGCTGTCTGTGGTAGCACATGGCCGAACTATGGGAGAAGCCTCCGAAGCCGAGAGGTCAAAGGGCATTGAACCACTCCATTGCAACAGATATGTTGTACCCTACTAGAGCCAGGTATAAATACGTCACACGCACAGTGCGTAACCTGCCGGAAATGATCATTCATAAACTGACGAAATCCAAAAGAAATAAGATCGCATTTATGACTCCAACCCTTTACTTAATTCCGGACTCTCTAAAGTGCAAATTAAGTTCGGCTTTTAAATTAAGTTAAAGTAAACCAACCGCATCTCCATTCGAGATTCGTAGGAGGCGGCAAAACTAGAAAACATCGAGACCTGAGTTGCTGTTAATCCAGCAATTTCTAGTAATTGTGTGGACAGTGGCCTTACATAGCCTACAGAATCTGATAGACCTTTAAAAAGTCATTATCAACGTCGTCGTCGTCATCATCGTCATCATCATCAGCAGCAGCAGCAGCAACATCGTCGTCGTCATCATCATTATCGTCGTCGTCGTCGTCATCATCATTATCATCATCGTCATCATCGTCGTCGCCGTCGTCGTCATCATCATCATCAGCAGCAGCAGCAGCAGCAGCAGCAACAGCAGCATCATAATCATCATCAAAATCAATCTTGAGTTACTTGCAAAGAATTCAATTCCTGACACACTGCGATACTGAAAACACGTTTTCCCCAACAAGTGTATAGTCTATGCGTGTTTCCTCGTGTGCAAGCAGTTGTATCAGGAAAACTTTGTCTCCGGGATACAGTGTCTCACGCGTTTCATGATTTAAAACATGTTCCGATTTTGTGGTGTGTTCACAGCTGCAACGATGCAATGGAAAATGGACAACGGCGATATGGATTTCGCGGTTATTGCCGAATGACCCGAGCATCCATATCCATATTATGGTGATCGGTGGAGTAAACTGAAAAATGTCTTGTCGAAACCAGTTGCACCGTCTATAAACTCTTTGAAACTGTATCAGTGAAACTGAATATTATTGTTTTTGTATCAGGGAGGCTGAAGCAGCGTGTTTCTGTTTTTCTGTGTTCAACAGCCGCAACAGCTTCGGTGTCCAACAAGGGGAGAAACATCCTTCTCAATTGCTGCGTGGCAAATCGCACCTCAGAGCGCGGATCAGGCCTCGCTTTTCCTCCTCCGTGGCTGAAGAGTTCCGGAGGGGAAGTAATTTGACAGCGCGGAAGTTCAAAGCGCCGCGTAGCGACGTTGGC
>JAWQFJ010015478.1:0-14024 GCA_034096865.1 Theodoxus fluviatilis
ACCCATTAGTCGCGTCCCGCGACAGTGGTGTTGTTCCATCCGCAATCCTCCTGTTGCTGGATCCCATCCCTTGCGGGATACTCAGGCTTTCTCAAACAAGTCAGCAGTTTCAATGGCGCTGTGGTAAAACTCCTTTATTCAGGAGATGAGAATTCCAGACGCTAATTACTCTATGACCTTGTCCTTCCGCCATCTAACGCTCTGACCCTCCGGCCGCAGGGGCCAGAGGTCAGAGGAAGGGGGGGGGAGCTATGAGAGAGAGGGGTATGGGGAAAGGAGTTTAGGAGAACGAGAGAGAGAGAGAGAGAGAGAGAGAGAGAGAGAGAGAGAGAGAGAACGAATGAACGAACTTATTTTACAAGGGGAGTGAATTAGGTAGTAGTGCCTTTCTTACATTCAGCCCTTGAGGCAAAATATTCAAATGGGGTGAGAGAGAGAGAGAGAGAGAGAGAGAGAGAGAGAGAGAGAGAGAGAGAGAGAGAGAGAGAGAGAGAGAGAGAGATTCACACAAAAACTCGCAGTCGCAGTCACCAAAACGCGTGCGCGCATACAAAAACAGGCACACACACATACAGCTCGTGCGCGAACACTGACACAAATACACGCGCTCGCGCACACACACATGCACGCAGATACACACACACACACACGCACACACACACACGCACACACACACACGCACGCACGCACACACACACGTTCACACTTCTTGCTTGTTCGTCAGCATCGATGAAGACCATTTCAGTCATCCAGGGACTGAGGAGACATAGCAGGTCTGTGGGTGTGCAGGTTGCTGGTGAGGCCGATCTGTGCGCGGAAGGTCCTTGGACAGTGAGGGCAGGAAATGGTTGCTGGTGAGGCCGATCTGTGCGCGGAAGGTCCTTGGACAGTGAGGGCAGGAAATGGTTGCTGGTGAGGCCGGTCTGTGCGCGGAAGGTCCTTGGACAGTGAGGGCAGGAAATGGTTGCTGGTGAGGCCGATCTGTGCGCGGAAGATCCTTGGACAGTGAGGGCAGGAAATGGTTGCTGGTGAGGCCGGTCTGTGCGCGGAAGGTCCTTGGACAGTGAGGGCAGGAAATGGTTGCTGATGAGGCCGGTCTGTGCGCGGAAGGTCCTTGGACAGTGAGGGCAGGAAATGGTTGCTGGTGAGGCCAGTCTGTGCGCGGAAGGTCATTGGACAGTGAGGGCAGGAAATGGTTGCTGGTGAGGCCGGTCTGTGCGCGGAAGGTCCTTGGACAGCGAGGGCAGGAAATGGTTGCTGGTGAGGCCGGTCTGTGCGCGGAAGGTCCTTGGACAGCGAGGGCAGGAAATGGTTGCTGGTATCTGAGCGTTACCAGCGCGGGCTTTCTTGGTCAGTCGGTTTTGCTCAACTGCTGCGGTCCTTTCGGCCTCGCACATCAGATAGCCCTGGTGGATGGTGGATCGCCAGCAGGATCTATCCTGCGCAGTCTCCTCCCGGGTGTCAAGATCGATGTTGAAGCCCTTTAGAGAAGACTTCAGGGAGTCCTTGAAACGCTTCACGCACTCACGCACGCACGCACGACAATCTCCCATTGCATTCGCCAACTCCTTGTTTTCGATGTATCAATATACAGCGCTACCTAACCACAAGACAAGGGAAGGGAAACTCACTGTTGACTTACAACTGCTGTTTCTAGGTTAGCTTGTGATGTTGGCATTGTTGCTGTATTCGATTTTTTTTTAAAGACACAGACATAGTAAGCTTTTCCTTTTAATGTTTTCCCGGTTTCACAATATGAACACAAGCGTGAAAGATAAAACTAGACACACAAGTAACACGACATGTTTCGCTGTGTGTGTGTGTGTGTGTGTGTGTGTGTGTGTGTGTGTGTGTGTGTGTGTGTGTGTGTGTGTGTGTGTGTGTGGCCATTGAGATCGTGGACTGTTTCAAGTTCCTCGGCACGCTCATCTCCTCCGACCTCAGTTGGGGCAACAACATTGACGGCATCCATAAGAGTGCCCAGCAGCGGCTGTATTTCCTGAGGCAGCTCAAGAAGTTTGGACTGTCTCCGGAGATCATGCTCCAGTTCTACCGTGCTGTGGTGGAAAGTGTTCTTACCTTCTCCATCTGTGTGTGGTTCGGAGGGGCCACTCAACAGCAGAAAGACAAGCTGGAGCGTGTCGTGCACGCTGCTGGCAGGATCATTGGCCGTGATCTGCCCTCCCTAGCCTCTATCTACGCCCAGCGCATAGTGCGCAAGTCCCGTAAGATTGTGGCGGACCCCTCCCACCCTGCTTGTTCCCTCTTCCAGCTCCTTCCCTCTGGCCGTCGTTTCAGGTCCCTCAAAACGCGCACATGCCGTTTTCAGAACTCGTTCTTCCCCACGGCGGTGACGGAGCTCAACGCTGTCCAGAACCTCCCCAGGCAGCTTTGCCGCCGCTGATTCTGTCGGCGGTGCGCACACACTTCTCCACATCTATGACAGTGCCACTTTCTCTTTTGTGCTTCCTCTGGGTTATATGGACTGCTACTGAGTGTGGTTGGGGGTGGGGGGAGGGGTGGGGGAGGGGGTGGGGGTGGGGAAGGGTTGGTCTTCTTGTAGCTTTCACTTGCGCAGGGTTGTTTTTGTATTGTTCTATTGTATTCTTTTGTGTGGTGACGGGGGGTGGGATGGGGGGTGGGGGGTACGTCTTAGTGGTCTTGTCTCTGTTCATATGTATTATTTATTGCCACTTAAAAGGGGGGTGGGTGGGTGGGTGTATCATCTTAGTTTGTTCCTCTTTTGTCAACAGTTCTTAAATAGTAACTTTAACTGTTCATTGTATATTGCCCCATTTACCAGTTAACCCTTTTGGTTTCAGGTGCAGTCTTATCTCTTGGCTGTGTGCAGCTGCGTGTGTGTCGTGAGTGAGGTACATCGGGAAATGTCCATGTTTTTTGTTTTTTGCATAAACGGCGTGTTAGGGTGTGTAAGCGATGCGTGTGTTTGGCTTTTTGTTTTGTTTCTTTTAGCCTTCATCACTTAGTTTTCCTCGTGCTCGTTTTTTAAATGATGTCACTTGGCGCAATAAATTACTGTGTACCGTGTACTGTGTACTGTGTGTGTGTGTGTGTGTGTGTGTGTGTGTGTGTGTACTTGCGTGCACACGTGCATGCGTGCGTGTGCCCACGCGTGCGCACGCATGTATCTGTATATTTCTTTTCTTTTCACCCCTGTGTGCTTATGTGTGTTGTCAAAACATGACGCACGTACTGTTTGTTTCGGTTTATATCAATTATGATCGTGCAATTCTTTGTCAGGATATAGGTTACATTTTGTGCAAGCTGTAAACACTTTTTTCAAATGCACAACATGACATTTTCTAGAACACTGATATAGCAGTCGCTGTTGGTCTTGGTTCATCAGTGTGGCTTAAGCCAAGATTAATATTTCTTTCATCAACAGCCTTTCTTCACTCAAGCAACTCCAGTAACTGTGAAATTGCAATATCTAAAAAGAATATGTATTCCAAAATAAACACGACATTTCAGTAACAATTCATTTGTTTTACTCAAAACTACATGTAAAACGACAAAACTCACAATGATATCGAATGCGTGCGCAAGTATGAACATTCGTGCAGAGGCTGGATTAGTAATATTACGAATCTGCTGCAAGTAAACTGCAAAACCCACTTTATTTATGTCATTATCGACATGAATAAAAGGTCAGCACCAAACTTTATGAATATCTACGATGTAAGTACAATTCTAACATTAACGTGCATGTACGAAGGCATGCGAACACTGAAATACAAATGCCCACAAATAGACTCTCTTACGTTTTCCTGCCTTACAAACGCGAGCTCATCGTCCATCTCATTTATACAACACCTACAAACAACGCGCAACCCAGCAGGGAGGGCGATAACTTTTTTACTGTCTTCGATTTGAAAATGGTATGACACATTTATCTGTTACAAAATCCATAATCTGTTTTTTGCTACGTATGTCTTGAACATGGCTGTTAAATATGCATTGTCAATTTTTCAGGAATGAATTATATTTGAATTGATTGAAGCATTCCATTAATTAACTAACAGAGTTTTACGGCCAAACAGCCTTTGCTGGCTATGTAAGACCACTGACCAGGAACAATCACTAGAGCTGATTAGAGTGACAGCAAACCAAGCCACGATCACCCTGGTTATGCGGCTTCTAGGAGTGACGTATGGAGACGCCATGGGGTCTGTCCTCACCCCAAGCCCTCAGGGGGCTTTCTGGACTGAAATGGAGGCCGTCATTCAAGCGTGTATTTGTAGGTGAGTTTGCTGTTCTTCATCCTCTCTGCGTAGACCTTGTCAAACATCTCGTTCTGGGCCACAGTGAACCAGTTCTTCCAGTCCCCTACTTCTCCTGCAACACACAAAGCAAGCGTGATCTCTCTCTCTCTCTCTCTCTCTCTCTCTCTCTCTCTCTCTCTCTCTCTCTCTCTCTCTCTCTCTCTCTCTCTCTCTCTCTCTCTCTCTCTCTCTCTCTCTCTCTCTTTCTCTCTCTCTCTTTCTCTCTCTCTCTCTCTCTCTCTCTCTTTCTCTCTCTCTCTCTCTCTCTCTCTCTCTCTCTCTTCTCTCTCTCTCTCTCTCTCTCTCTCGGTCTCGCTCGTTTGGTTGCTTGCACTACAAACCATTGCTACTCGGTCTCTCTTCTCACTCTTCCACAGCAAAAACGCTTGAGTGTGTCCCATCTTCTCTAGGTCCTACATCTCATTACCCCCATTTTCAACCTCATTCTTCCACCCCCACCACCAAGCCTTCATTCCTAGTTTCCAACTTCCACTTATCCATCCACAGAATCATCGTGCATTGTACAACAGTATTCGTATGATACATTGCCGGGGTCAACCCCGCGAATCAAGTGTGACTTTGTTCTGCAGAGCTTGGAGGCGTTTCCAGCCTGGACACCCAGCTCCTGTACCGCTCCAAAAATTCAACAGAAAAGGACATCCATCCATCCACCCGTCCCTCGCGCCCTCCTTCTATGTCGCACATTGCAGTGTCAAGGTCTAAAAACCACCCGAGCGTGACGCGTCTGACCTTTCCTGTAGAATGCGGAGTCTTTGAGGAACTGCTCCTCCATGATTTCGGCCTTCAGGTCAGGCCGTGTTTTGTTCTTGTTCGCCTCCTTGTGCTTCTTGAAGTCACAGGCCTCCGCTATCTGCCGGCACAGCTCCTTGCTGGCGCCCGTCCCCAGAAACTCCGACAGCCGTTCCACGTTGCTGACGAGGTCCTGGGAAGGGAAGAGCATGCCTCGTCACAAGAAGAACTGCTGATCGATAAGGCTCGAAGTTGTAGGTAGTGAAAGACTGAACTATTGGCTCAATGATCAGGGGGTAGAACGTAAAGCGGTTTGAGATCCAGACATTGGTGACGAGTCGCTTTAAAAAACCACACCTTAAGTTATTTGGTGAGGTCCAGAGAAGGGAAGAGAACACCACGAGTGCAGCTCGTGGTGTTCCAGTGTGGTGTTCCAGTGTGATGTTCCAGTGTGGTGTTCCAGTGTGGTGTTCCAGTGTGGTGTTCCAGTGTGGTGTTCCAGTGTGGTGTTCCAGTGTGGTGTTCCAGTGTGGTGTTCCAGTGTGGTGTTCCAGTGTGGTGATTGTGTGGTATTCCAACACACCCAGCCCCCCGTGGGTTGGGGGCAAGAGTCGGCCCACCGCGTCACCCTAGGCGTTTCGTAAGAGTCGAAAATAACTAGGAAATACCACTACCACCAACACCACCACCACTATCATCATACCACCACCACCACCACTATCATCATACCACCACCACCACCACTATCATCATACCACCACCACCACCACTATCATCATACCACCAGCACCACCACTATCGTCACACCACCACCACCTCCACTATCGTCATACCACCACAATCACCACAATCATCATACCACCAGCACCACCATTATCATCATATCACCACCATCACCACTATCATCATACCACCAGCACCACCACTATCAACATATCACCACCATCACCACTATCATCACACTCCCACCACTATCGTCATACCACCACCACCATATCACCACCATCACCACTATCACCAACCACCACCAATATCTTCATACCACCACCACCATATTACCACCACCACCACTATCATCACACCACCACCACTACTATGAACACTATCATCATACCACCACCACCACTACTATCAACACTAGTGTCATCATAACACCACCACCACTCACCACCACTATCATCATGCCATCACCGCCACCTTCATCATACCACCACCACTGCCACCACTTCCATTATCATCATAATACCACCATCATCACCACCACTGCCATCAACATCACCAATGTAATTATACCACCACCATCACCACCTCTATTGTCGTCGTCGTCGTCGTCGTCGTTGTCGTCGAGTTGTCATGGACAGCAATCATCGATGTTGTTTGAATTATGAAACGCACAGCAGATAATGTTATCGTCTACCTTCTTCATGTCTTCGTAGACCAGGTGAATGACTTTCAGGTCGGGTAGCACCTCAAATACCTTTTCCCATTCCTGCTCGTAAGTGAACCAGTCCGTGCCAAAAGCTGCGGAAAACAAGAACATGTTTTGAAGCACTCCGGTCTATCGGTGAAGTATTTCGAATACTTTCCAAGGCAATCATGCTTCAAAACGTTTCTCAAAATATGGTGGTTCTTAACAGAATACTTGTGATAGTGTTTACATATGCTTGTACATAGACATACATGTATTTGGTTTTTTATTACCGTTTTAAAAAGTTGTGAGAGAACCTTGAAACACAGAGGAGGAGAGAGGAGGAGGAAGGAGGAGGAGGAGGAGGGATGGGAGGAGGAGGAGGAGGAGGAGGAGGAGGAGGAGGAGGAGGAGGAGGAGAGAGGAGGAGGAGAGGAGAGGAGGAGGAGAGCAGCAGCAACGGAAAAGAGGAGAAGAGAAAGAGAAAGAAGAGGAGGAGCAGCAGCAGGAGGAGGAGGAGCAGCAGGAAGAAGAGGAAGAGAAAGAGGGGGAAGGGCAAGAGGAAGGGGGGAGGGGGGAGGAGCAGCAGCATGAAGAGGAGGGTGAGGAGGAGGAGCAGCAGGAAGAAGGCGAGGAGGAGGAGGAGAAAGAAAAGGCGCAATAAGAGGGGAGCAATAAAAGGGGGAGCAATAATAGGAGGAGAAGCAATAGGAGGAGAAATAATAGGAGGAGGAGCAATAGGAGGAGGAGCAATAGGAGGAGAAGCAATAGGAGGAGGAGCAATATCAGGAGGAGGAGGAGGAGGAGCAATGGGAGGAGGAGACAAGAAGGGCGAGGATGAGAACAAGGAGGGCGAGGACGAAGACAATGAGGGCGAGGATGAGGACAAGGAGGGCGAGGACGAGGACAAGGAGGGCGAGGACGAAGACAAGGAGGGTGAGGACGAAGACAAGGAGGGCGAGGACGAGGACAAGGAGGGCGAGGACGAGGATAAGGAGGGCGAGGACGAGGACAAGAAGGGCGAGGACGAGGACAAGGAGGGAGAGGACGAGGTCAAGGAGGGAGAGGACGAAGACAAGGAGGGAGAGGACGAGGACAAGGAAGGAGAGGACGAGGACAAGGAGGGAGAGGACGAGGACAAGGAGGGAGAGGACGAAGACAAGGAGGGAGAGGGCGAGGACAAGGAGGACGAAGACAAGGAGGGGGGGCGAGGACAAGGAGGGCGAGGAGGAAGACATGGACCGCGAGGACGAGGGCTATAAGGGCGAGGACGAGGGGGGTGAGGACGAGCAGGGCGAGGACAAGGAGGACGAGAACGAGGAGAACAAGAAGGAAGAGTAGGGGCTGGAGGAGAAAGTGGAGTAGCAGAAAGAAGAAGAGGAAGACGACGACGAGGGGGAGAGCAAAGAGAAAATGTATGGCCAAGAAGAACAAGGTGATATATGAAGAGAGGGATGAAAAGCAGCAGAAGAAGGGAGAGGAAGATGAGTAGCAAAACGTAGAAGGGGAGGAGGAAAAACATGAGGAAGAGCAACAACAAATTAAAAAGGAAGTGAATAAATAGAAGGAGGAGGAGCGGCGAGAGTTGGAAGGGGAGAAGGAAAAGCAGAAGGAGGAGGAGCAGCAAGAGGAGGAAGGGGAGGGGAAAACCAGAAGGAGGTAGAGCAGCAAGAGAAGGAAGAGGAGGAGGAAAAGCAGACGGAGGAGGAGCAGCAAGAGGAGAAAGAGGAGAAAAAGCAAGGGGAGGAGAAAAAACAAGTGTAGAGAGGGGAGGAGCAAAAGCAGGAGGAAGAACTGTGAAAGGTGAAAGGGGAAGAGGAAATGCAGACGGAGGAGCAGCAAGAGGTGAAAGGAGAGGAGGAAAACCAGAAGAAGGAGGAGGAGCAAGAGGTGGAAGGTGAGGAGGAAAAGCAAAAGGAGCAGCAAGAGGTGGAAAAGCAGGATGTAGAGCAGCAAGAGGAGGAAGAAGAGGAGGAACAGTTTAAAGAGGGGGAGTGGCAAAAGGTGGAAGGAAAGAAGGAAAATCAGAAGGAGATGCAGCAGGAGGTGGAAGGGGAGGAGGAGGAAAAGCTGAAGGAAGAGGAGCAGCAAGAGGAGAAAGCAGAGGAGGAAAAGCAGAAGGAGAAGCAGCAAGAGGAGGAAAGGAGAGAGGAAAGCAGAAGGAGGAGCAGCAAGAGGAGGAAAGGAAAGAGGAAATGCAGAAAAAGGAGAAGCAACAATAGGAAAAAGCACAGGAGGAAAAGCAGGAGGAGCACCAATAGGAGGAAGGGGAGGAGGAAAAGCAGAAGGAGGAGGAGCACCAATAGGAGGAAGGGGAGGAGGAAAAGCAGAAGGAAGAGCACCAATAGGAGGAAGGGGAGGAGGAAAAGCAGAAGGAGGAGGAGCACCAATAGGAGGAAGGGGAGGAGGAAAAGCAGAAGGATGAGGAGCACCAATAGGAGGAAGGGGAGGAGTAAAAGCAGAAGGAGGAGGAGCACCAATAGGAGGAAGGGGAGGAGGAAAAGCAGAAGAAGGAGGAGCACCAATAGGAGGAAGGGGAGGAGGAAAAGCAGAAGAAGGAGGAGCACCAATAGGAGGAAGGGGAGGAGGAAAAGCAGAAGGAAGAGCGCCAATGGGAGGAAGGGGAGGAGGAAAAGCAGAAGGATGAGGAGCACCAATAGGAGGAAGGGAAGGAGGAAAAGCAGAAGGAAGAGCACCAATAGGAGGAAGGGGAGGAGGAAAAGCAGAAGGATGAGGAGCACCAATAGGAGGAAGGGGAGGAGGAAAAGCAGAAGGAGGAGGAGCACCAATAGGAGGAAGGGGAGGAGGAAAAGCAGAAGGAGGAAGAGCACCAATAGGAGGAAGGGGAGGAGGAAAAGCAGAAGGAGGAAGAGCACCAATAGGAGGAAGGGGAGGAGGAAAAGCAGAAGGAAGAGCACCGATAGAGGAAGGGGAGGAGGAAAAGCAGAAGGAGGAGGAGCAGCAATAGGAGGAAGGGGAGGAGGAAAAGCAGAAGAAGGAGGAGCAGCAATAGGAGGAAGGGGAGGAGGAAAAGCAGAAGGAGGAGGAGCAGCAATAGGAGGAAGGGGAGGAGGAAAAGCAGAAGGAGGAGGAGCAGCAATAGGAGGAAGGGGAGGAGGAAAAGCAGAAGGAGGAGGAGCACCAATAGGAGGAAGGGGAGGAGGAAAAGCAGAAGGAGGAGGAGCACCAATAGGAGGAAGGGGAGGAGGAAAAGCAGAAGGAGGAGCAGCAATAGGAGGAAGGGGAGGAGGAAAAGCAGAAGGAGGAGGAGCAGCAATAGGAGGAAGGGGAGGAGGAAAAGCAGAAGGAAGAGGAGCACCAATAGGAGGAAGGGAAGGAGGAAAAGCAAAAGGAGGAGGAGCACCAATAGGAGGAAGGGGAGGAGGAAAAGCAGAAGGAGGAAGAGCGCCAATAGGAGGAAGGGGAGGAGGAAAAGCAGAAGGAGGAAGAGCACCAATAGGAGGAAGGGGAGGAGGAAAAGCAGAAGGAGGAGCAGCAATAGGAGGAAGGGGAGGAGGAAAAGCAGAAGAAGGAGGAGCACCAATAGGAGGAAGGGGAGGAGGAAAAGCAGAAGGAGGAGCAGCAATAGGAGGAAGGGGAGGAGGAAAAGCAGAAGGAGGAAGAGCACCAATAGGAGGAAGGGGAGGAGGAAAAGCAGAAGGAGGAGCAGCAATAGGAGGAAGGGGAGGAGGAAAATCAGAAGGAGGAAGAGCACCAAGAGGAGGAAGGGGAGGAGGAAAAGCAGAAGGAAGAGGAGCACCAATAGGAGGAAGGGAAGGAGGAAAAGCAGAAGGAAGAGCGCCAATAGGAGGAAGGGGAGGAGGAAAAGCAGAAGGAGGAAGAGCACCAATAGGAGGAAGGGGAGGAGGAAAAGCAGAAGGAGGAGCAGCAATAGGAGGAAGGGGAGGAGGAAAATCAGAAGGAGGAAGAGCACCAAGAGGAGGAAGGGGAGGAGGAAAAGCAGAAGGAGGAGGAGCACCAATAGGAGGAAGGGGAGGAGGAAAAGCAGAAGGAAGAGCGCCAATAGGAGGAAGGGGAGGAGGAAAAGCAGAAGGAGGAAGAGCACCAATAGGAGGAAGGGGAGGAGGAAAAGCAGAAGGAGGAGCAGCAATAGGAGGAAGGGGAGGAGGAAAAGCAGAAGGAGGAGGAGCAGCAATAGGAGGAAGGGGAGGAGGAAAAGCAGAAGGAAGAGGAGCAGCAATAGGAGGAAGGGGAGGAGGAAAAGCAGAAGGAAGAGCACCAATAGGAGGAAGGGGAGGAGGAAAAGCAGAAGGAGGAGCACCAATAGGAGGAAGGGGAGGAGGAAAAGCAGAAGGAGGAGGAGCAGCAATAGGAGGAAGGGGAGGAGGAAAAGCAGAAGGAGGAGGAGCAGCAATAGGAGGAAGGGGAGGAGGAAAAGCAGAAGGAGGAGGAGCAGCAATAGGAGGAAGGGGAGGAGGAAAAGCAGAAGGAGGAGGAGCAGCAATAGGAGGAAGAGGAGGAGGAAAAGCAGAAGAAGGAGGAGCACCAATAGGAGGAAGGGGAGGAGGAAAAGCAGAAGAAGGAGGAGCACCAATAGGAGGAAGAGGAGGAGGAAAAGCAGAAGGAGGAAGAGCACCAATAGGAGGAAGAGGAGGAGGAAAAGTAGAAGGAGGAAGAGCACCAATAGGAGGAAGAGGAGGAGGAAAAGCAGAAGGAGGAAGAGCACCAATAGGAGGAAGAGGAGGAGGAAAAGCAGAAGGAGGAAGAGCACCAATAGGAGGAAGGGGAGGAGGAAAAGCAGAAGGAGAAGAACCGAGAGCCCAAGGAAAAGAAAAGTCATGCAGTAGGAAGAAATAGAATAACAAGAAGGGCAAAGCCCATACGACTCACATGCTTGTCCTTGACCTTTATATGACATTGACCTTCATGTGACCTTCAAGGTCAAGGTCAAACAACTAAACCTACCAATGACATCATACACAAAGAAATGCTTTACACATTTTTCCTACCAAAATACATGTGACCTTGACCCAAGGTCAAGGTCATCCAAGGTCATGCAACACAAAGCTGTTAATTCAAGACATAGGAAGCACAATGGTGCTTATTGGCACTTTCTACCATGAGATATGGTCACTTTTAGTGGTTCACTACCCCATTTTGGTCACATTTTATAAGGGTAAAAGTGACCTTGACCTTGATGATATGTGACCAAATGTGTCTCATGATGAAAGTATAACATGTGCCCCACATAATTATTAAGTTTGAAACAGTTATCTTCCACAGTTCAGGGTCAAGGTCACTTCAAAATATGTATACAATCCAACTTTGAAGAGCTCCTGTGACCTTGACCTTGAAGCAAGGTCAACCAAACTGGTATCATAAGATAGGGCTTGCTTTGACCTATATACCACTTGTAGCTAAGGTCGCCATTCTCAATAACGTGGGAGAAAATTGGGAAAATGTGAAAAATGACTGTTTTTGAGACCACATTTATGGCTCCTGTGACCTTGACCTTGAAGCAAGGTCAAGTCACTATGTATGTTTTTTGAGGCCTTGTTATCATACACCATCATGCCACATTTGGTGTTGATAGACTTAATAGTCTCCGAGAAAAATCCAACGTTTAAGTTTTTTACGGACGGACGGACGCCCGGACGCCCGGACGCCCGGACGGACGGACGACACGGCTCAGTACATAGACTCACTTTTGCTTCGCATGTGAGTCAAAAACTTACGGGGATAAAGGACCATTGTGGACAGATACTGGTCAAAGGTGCCCTTGAACTTTATGGGTTCTTTCAATCCCATCATGTGGTGGTAGGAGGAGACGGCCACATCTTTGGGGTTCCTGCTGACGTAGACGATCTTGGCTCCTTTCTCTCGGATCTGGTAGGGCAGGAACCGGAACTGGAGGTGGGTGTTGAAGACTCTTGGAGACGGCATGGCAGCGAGGTTTTCGTACGGCATTAAATCCATCATCATGCTGACCTTGGAACGGGGCTCATATTCGGCCTTGCCCTTCATCAGCATGGACAGGACTTCCCATGCCCAGTGTGTGCCTGAGTGGCAATAGTGACGTCATTTTGAAGTCAACGGTGACGTTATTTTGGAATGCAACAGTGACGTCATTTTGAAATAAAACAGTGGAATCCGGTCTGAAAGTCATCACAGACGTAACTTTTAATGTGTGAAGACAAACCTCACATCTGGAAGTCCTGGCTGACGTAACAGCGAAATTACGTAACGCTTGATTATCAGAAATGACGTCACTCTGGAAACTATCACATACATCGTAACTACACTCAAACGCGTTCGTGCATGTGCTGACATGCGTTAGCACAAACGAACAATTTTTTACACACACAGATACACACACACACACACACACATACGCACTCACTCACGCACACATGCACGCACGCACTCACGCACTCACTCACTCTCTCGCTCGCGCGCACTCGATCACGCACGCACTCAATCACGCACGCACTCAATTACGTACGCACTCACCCACCCACCCATGCACGCACGCACGCACGCACACACGCACGCACTCACTCACTCACTCACTCACTCACTCACTCACTCACTCACTCACTCACTCACTCACTCACTCACTCACTCACTCACTCACTCACTCACTCACTCACTCACTCACTCACTCACTCACTCACTCACTCACTCACTCACTCACTCACTCACTCACTCACTCACTCACTCACTCACTCACTCACTCACTCACTCACTCACTCACTCACTCACTCACTCACTCACTCACTCACTCACTCACTCACTCACTCACTAATATCGATGACGTACCTGTTTTCGGGTAGGCACACAGGAAGATGTCACTCGGTTTAACCTCCATATTGCGTACGCTTGCTATGTGCTGCACAGGGTCTTCATGGATGATTCCTTTCATGAAATCACAGCCGTCTATTTTGACGAACTCTGGCATCTTCATTCCAGGCATACTTGCTGCTTGCTGAACTTGCTTTGTTTCGGTGCTCATGGTGACGGCTCACCTAAAAGAAATTTAATTAATAATGTTAAAAAGGATGAATGGATGGAGGGAGGGAGGGACGGAGGGAAAGAAGGAAGGAAGGAGGGACGGACGGATGGACGGACGGACGGATAGATGGATGGATGGATGAATGGGTGGACGGACGGACGGACGGACTGACGGACGGACGGATGGGTGGATGAATGGACGGACGGACGGACGGACGGATGGACAGACGGACGGACGGACGGACGGACGGACAGACGGACGGACGGACTGACGGACAGACGGACGGACGGACGGATGGATGGATGGCCGGATGAATGGATGGCCGGATTGATGGATGAATGAATGGATGGATGGATGACCGGATGGATAGATGATGGATAGATGATGGATAATGGGTGGAAGGATGATATTTAATGCTATTAATCACGAGCAATAATCAGAGCACAGGGGCGCGTTCAAATCCATTCTATGAACCCGAGTCAGTATTGACACTGGCACAGTTCGCAATGAATGTGTAATAGACCAAATCCTTCGCATTGCAGCATTGCGCCAAAAAGATTTCGTTCTGATACTTTTTTTCTTCCACTTTTTACAGAAATAATTCAGATGT
>JAWQFJ010015479.1:0-33826 GCA_034096865.1 Theodoxus fluviatilis
TTTAGTGCTGTCCAACCCTTGTCCGGTGGGTGCTGTAGGGTGCACACGTGTTGCTGTCCACAGCCTCTCTTGCAGCATACCTTTTGTTCGTCCTTTTCAGTGTGAGTGCATGCGTGCGTGCATGAGTGCGCGCGTGTCTGCGTACGCTCGCGCTTGCGTGTCTGCATACACGCGCTTGCGTGTGTGTGTGTGTGTGTGTGTGTGCGTCTGTGTGTGTGTTCTCGCGCACGCGCGCGCGTGTATGTGTGTGTAAGTTACAGCCCGCCCACACTCAGACCTTGTCATACATGCAGTCATTCAAGTGTTCATTTACCTGATCTATAATTAAATTACTCTTCATTCATTATCTCTCTCACTCGCTCGATCTCCGCGCAAGAGCGTGCAGGCACGCGTTCAAAAAGCACCTAAAGCCTCAACCTTCAAATTTCTGTCTGTTGAGAGTGAGAGTGAGAGAGAGAGAGAGAGAGAGAGAGAGAGAGAGAGAGAGAGAGAGAGAGAGAGAGAGAGAGAGAGAGATTCCAACGTAGCGAGCACCAGATCAGCTTTGATCCGCAGTGGCTCAGCAGCCTTCAAGAGAGGAAAATGGCCATCTGTTTTATTCTGAGCTGGCACATCCCTCTGCCTTTGGATGACACCAAGATGTAGTGTTAACGTCAAACTAAGTTATGGCCCTCCACCAAGCCTGCAGAGTGGAGTGACACCAACAGTCGCCAGTCCAATAAATGCCTGATTTACTCGCTTCTACAGCAAATAATCCTCTTCGCACAAACATGACAGAGGAGCTTCTCGAGGGGAAAAAAATGGGGGGTGGAGGTAGCAAGTGGATGGTGGAGGTAGCAAGTGGGGGGTGGAGGTAGCAAGTGGGGGGTGGAGGTAGCAAGTGGGGGGTGGAGGTAGCAAGTGGGGGGTGGAGGAAACAAGTGGGGGTGGATGTAGCAATTGAGGGGGTGGGGGTGGGTGTGTGAAGAGGGTGAAAACTGGAGTGCGAGAGCAAAAGATGGATACAGCAATTTCTTGACAAGCCAGGACTTGATGAAAAAGGATTTATAAGAAAATGTAGTTTTTAAAATTTTAGGCAGTCTCATAAATATCCAGTTGCCTATTCACGCGTAGAAAAGGACACCGCAACCCACACTTAAACGGATCGTGCAGGGAACTTGTCATAAAATCCGTTGTCAGTGCGGTGCTACATCAGGCATAGAGACGTTGGTATTGGAAAACCAAATCGATCCCGAATCACCCAGAAGTTTCCACGGTTAGCCTCTCTCGTTCAGGAGTTTGTCTCAGTAATTCAGGCTACCAATTTACATCAAACTCTCTTCGCCCCTCTCACTGCTTGAGCCGACCGATAAAAAAGCGGTGAATGTCCACAGAACGAGGACTATAATCTCTCACTAGCAGGGCCGGGTCTCGGAGGATTAGACCAGCTCCGAGAGATTCATGTTTCGGCTGGTCGAGCCCCATCGCCTTTTATCTACAGGCTGCGAACACTGAACATCTACAAACTCGCTGAGGCCCCGGCGCTCTCTGCATTTCCAACTTCCCGCAGCCTGACCTCAAGCCTGGTCCTCTCCACTCGCCAGTCTCAACAACAGGGAAGCTTTCTAAGGCCGAAACCTCGAGACAACTTCAGCCACGCACGCAGGAATGCCGCGCAGGATTGGATGACGTCAGAGAAAAAGAGCAGGCGAGCTGCGGCAAGGCGCGGGAAACAGCCGGGGCTTTGTAGCGCTTCCCAGCCAGCCTTAGTTTGGCAGGGCCTTGGTTCGTTCGGCCTTGCAGTGCTGGCAGCCGGCAGGCCGTCTGGCCCGGCCTAGCTTGGCCTAGCTGCTAGTCTGGGACCAGCTCTGTGTGGCCTAGCCTCGATCGCTGCCTGCCTGCCCGCCAGCCAGCCACAGTGCGCGCTGCTGGCCACCATTACCCCGCGCCCAGGGCCGCTCTCTCTCTCCCTCTCTTCTCGCCTGGCTGCCTGTTCGCCCCTCTTGCCCGCCCCCCTCCCTCCAACTCAGCCAGCCCGAGCCTAGCTGCCAGCGTGGAGCGCTTGCCTCGAAATCCATGCCATGCCAGTCATGGTGAGCGGCAGGGCCACGAGCGCGGCTATTGGCTATTTGACTGACGCGTTCGTGGCACGTCGAGGCTACGCCTTCTCGAGCTGGTCTCCTGGGGCGAGGTTGCGCGAGTGCAGGCGTGACTGGAATACTGATAGCGCGAGACGCCCGACCTTTCGACCCACGTGGGCTCCGAGGCGAATGTGAGGTGACAGAGAGATATGGGGAGGGGAAGGCAGCAGGGGGACGTGGGGGAAGAGGACGGGAAATGTTGCCCTCGAGGAGAATGCTAGCTGGCTGGCTGCAGGACGGCAGTAGCGCTGTGGGAACGGAATAGAAAATGAAGAGGAAACTATGCGACCTTGAGCAAAGTCACGTGCTGGCAAAGCGGCGAGGACAGACTGAGCTATAGACGCCGAAGTTGTGGGTTCGTTCCCAGACAGTCAGTCACCTGATACATTTCATTCAACATCAATGGGGTTTTTCCAATCTCAATTCATTCGCGCCTCATTTGCAAAACAAAAATAAATACAGTGTCCATGGAAAAAGCTATAACTTACCAGTTCGTCTCCCAACAGTCACCTGATCAATTCTTTCTACACGAGTAGATATGGAATTGTCAATCCATTAGTGCCTCGTTCGCTGAGATGACTACAGAATCAGTAACAACTACGCCTTCTGGCGTGGATGGAAATAGAGGATCCAGTAAAACTGATTCGTAAAACGGAACCTTCAGTCTAAGCATGCAAGAATTGCGTCTCTAGTCAAAACTGTGCTCACCCAATTATCGCACTGTGAAGTTTTCAAACAGCGTATGTGTCAAGCCGCGTCACAGGAACTATTAATTGGAAATGCAAACCATGGCCGCATTGTAATACAAGCCTATTTCGTAATAATCCGATATAATGCTAGAATTCCATTATATTTTTGCGCGGCGACCGCCCCCAAACTCGACATTTGCTATTACATAAGCATATTTTCTACTTATAATTTCTGAAATAAAGTTGTTATAAATTTATGACAGAATGAATGGTCATATTAAGACGCAATAATGTATTCTTTTTACCCCGAAGTAGCACTTATTTATATATCATATGAATTCATGACGCTACTGATATGCAAAGAACAAATCGCATTGGTTAAGAAGAAAAAATAGCGTTCCTGATATTAAGATCTGCACACATGTAAACAAGTGATGTGCACGAATGCATTGGGGCTCTAGTTCAGTAGTTAAGACAGCCGCCAGAGATCTCCTGCAAGTGAAGGCGCTATGTTGGAGGCTGCACTGAGCCTAGATGTGCATCCTCGGCCTACGTGATTTCCCCGCATTGGCTCTCCCCATGCAGGTCTAAAACGGATCACCTGTGAGTACACTGAAGACCCACTAGTGCGCATATCGCCCTCATATACGTCCTGTCTGTAGCTGTATTTGCAGCCTAGGGCGAGTACACACGTGGCCAAGAGGCAAACTGAGCTGGGGGAAAACGTAACACAGCTTCATCCCCAGATACGGGTATTAAATGTGATAAGCATTACAAACCAGAAGACTTTCAGGCAGGTTCATCTGATTTGATGCACTCTTCGATCGCTTTGTCAAGATTTGTTTGTAAACACAAAAGCATGCTATAATAAGTTGGTCAAGAACATTAGGAAGCGCGAATGAATACCAATTAATACATAAATCAAGTCATATTGCAGACAGACAATGCAGTTGATCAGCCAATCGGATGCTTCCTACTTCTGCGGCGATTTCGTGAGTGCGTAAAATTTTATATCGCAGATCTGCTAATGTTTTTGGCGAAAAGCCACCACGTAGTCAATAGGACAAAGTAGAATAAGACAATGTATGGTAGAAATGGAAAGAATATATACGACAGGTATTGATAGGATATGATAGGGTAGGATAGGATTATTGCTATTTCTTCCCGTGTACGAACGCCTTTGAATGTGACTTCTGCAATGCGAAAAGTACGAGATTGATACACACAGGATTCGTCAAGTCTGTTTTTCGCATGAAAGTATATGCAAGTACCTGCCACTACTTTACCAAACATCTCTTCGTTTGTCCCTTGCTTCAAGGATGACCGGTTCCGCTCCCATACCTATGTGTCCTTTGATGGCTCTGCAGACCCAGTCTGGAGCGGCAAAGTCTAAAGCAGGGGAAGGAGCACTGTCCGTGGCTGTCCCGGGGGCTGCCGCCGCTCTGTGTCGCCGCTCCTGGGCTGCTGCAGGATGCTGGCGACGCTCCTCCTCCTTTCAACAGGGTTTTTATGCAACGCACTACCGATTCAGTCTTATTTTCTTATCATTTTCGCGATCACAACAAAAACCAGTCTATCGGTCACGTGATCCAACTTGGAGATATATTTACATAACAACGCAATGTTCTCTTGAAGCCCATGAAAGTCTTCATAAAATTGGCATTGCACCTACAGGGGAAAAACTTCATCGATTGTGTAGGAAGTAGAACTACATGGAACAAACTCTAGCGCACGACCGGAAAAGATTTATAATTTGGAGAACGTACATACGATTTCTTTTTCAAGATTAGCACGAACAAAATATACGTTGAGATAATGAGATCAAGACCATTTGAAACGCAGGGTGATACAAATGAACGCAAATATCAGGCTCTGGGACTGACAAGAAATGCGGCCGATCCGCCAGTCAATGCTTCCTACTAAAGTGCTTTGGCAGGTATGCCAGGAGTCCAAAGTTAATCTACGCTTGCCTCGCAGCTTATCACTGTCTCTCATGTAACACACACTTAAAGCGGCGTGTAATCCACGCGTAAAAAACCCACAACAAGGAAATGTATGCTTATTGTGACTGCACGTGACTGTCATAAAAAGGGGTAAGGTAAAAGAAAGCCTGTATTCTAATTGTAACATAACTCGGTGAAAGTATTAATCGTGAGCGCAGTTAAGTCGTACGCTGTCGCGCTAATACGGGGCATGATTCCAACAGGAAACGTCATGAGGAAAATGAGTGGTGTGTTTTGCAAAAGAATACACGCGGCGTACTGACAGAATGAGTGGGACTCAAGCTGAGGATTGTCGTGCTGACAGCTACTTCGTCGTGGCGCGCTTTCTTCAGCGACCTGCGAGCGGAGACGGAAGACCGATAAACTTCACTCTCGCGGGAAAAAATTGAGTAGTTTCCATTTTTTAGAAAGATAAAAATATCAAACGAACGAACATTTGAAAAGTGCTAAATTCGTCACAGTCCGGTTGAGATCACAATCTTATGTTTTTATTATTTAAAAAAACACATTTAACATTCACAAATAATTACTGGTACTGTACATACATTGCACATGCAAGTAGAATGTAAACAGCTTTGTAACGCCCATTTCGTCTTCACAAGCATTGTGGTCGATAACAAGTCCTACATTTTACAAACCTTAAGTAATCAAAGCTTTACCAGAGCAGATATACCCACAGACGACGAAACTGAGGACCAGCACCAAAGACATTACATGGGGTGATTCCAACAGCATTAAAGGCTACCAAAAAATACATATCATACGTGACGCACAACTACAAATGAAAGCATACCTGCTCACTTCGAATGCAATGAAGAGCTGCGTTTGAAATGTTCCTATAATTCTGCCCATTCATCGAAAGTGAGTCATAAAATCCTCAATACTAAGATCGTCCAAACTTAGATCTAGAAAAGATCATCAAATCAAAATTTTCCTCCATGCAGGACACATAAACGACTATAGACCACTTCGGAAGTAAAACATGGAAATATATTAAACTTTTCAAATGAAATCTTACTTATATTCAGAAAAGGGTAAGTCTAACGACCGTTATTGTAAGATGAAAACACTCGGCACTCTCTTTAACTGTAGACGCAGGATATATACCTTTCTTGAGCTATGTAGATGGCTAAAGAGGTAGTATCACAGATGAACAATTAAAAAGGTCAAGTTTTGAGTGCAACATATGATTGACGGCGCTCAGTGCTCCCTAATAAAGGAAACCCTAAGGTTTTCGTTTCGGTGATGAAGAGCTGCACGTGAAAAGATATTATTTGCAGAAAAACACAGAAAGCGCTCTCACACATAAACAACTTTTTCATATTGTGAAGTAAATGTATCCTTTAAGAAATCCATTTCACAGGTGCTAGTGGGGGGAGCAGATACCGAATGGGAGGGTGGGGCTTGGTTGGAGTGGTAGGGTGGGGCTTGGTTGGGGTGGTAGGGTGGGGCTTGGTTGGGGTGGTAGGGTGAGGCTTGGTTGGGGTGGTAGGGTGGGGCTTGGTTGGGGTGGTAGGGTGGTAGGGTGAGGCTTGGTTGAAGTGGTAGGGTGGGGCTTGGTTGGAGTGGTAGGGTGGGGCTTGGTTGGGGTGGTAGGGTGGGGCTTGGTTGGGGTGGTAGGGTGGTAGGGTGAGGCTTGGTTGGGGTGGTAGGGTGGGGCTTGGTTGGAGTGGTAGGGTGGGGCTTTGTTGGGGTGGTAGGGTGGGGCTTGGTTGGGGTGGTAGGGTGGTAGGGTGAGGCTTGGTTGGGGTGGTAGGGTGGGGCTTGGTTGGAGTGGTAGGGTGGGGCTTGGTTGGAGTGGTAGGGTGGGGCTTTGTTGGAGTGGTAGGTTGGGGCTTGGTTGGAGTGGTAGGGTGGGGCTTGGTTGGAGTGGTAGGGTGGGGCTTGGTTGGAGTGGTAGGGTGGGTTCAAGTTTCAAGTTTGGGTGCCAGGCCCGTCAAGGCAAGGCACAATTTATTCTTTACCCTTGGGGGCATTTAGAATATTAATAACAAAACCAACTATAACATACATAATTGAATCAGAAATGGAAAAAAGAAAGAAAAAGAAAAGAAAAGAAGAAACAAAAAGTCAAAAATAGAAAAACGGAAAAAGAAATGTACAATGAGGAAAAATTGTATATGGAGGAAAAAATACAACTCAATACACGCAACATAAGCTTGGTTGGGGTGGTAGGGTGGGGCTTGGTTGGGGTGGTAGGGTGGGGCTTGGTTGGGGTGGTAGGGTGGGGCTTGGTTGGAGTGGTAGGGTGGGGCATGGTTGGGGTGGTAGGGTGGGGCTTGGTTGGGGTGGTAGGGTGGGGCTTGGTTGGGGTGGTAGTGTGGGGCTTGGTTGGGGTGGTGGGGTGGGGCTTGGTTGGGGTGGTAGGGTGGGGCTTGGTTGGGGTGGTAGGGTGGGGCTTGGTTGGGGGGTAGGGTGGGGCTTGGTTGGGGTGGTAGGGTGGGGCTTGGTTGGGGTGGTAGGGTGGGGCTTGGTTGGAGTGGTAGGGTGGGGCTTGGTTGGGGTGGTAGGGTGGGGCTTGGTTGGAGTGGTAGGGTGGGGCATGGTTGGGGTGGTAGGGTGGGGCTTGGTTGGGGTGGTAGGGTGGGGCTTGGTTGGGGTGGTAGTGTGGGGCTTGGTTGGGGTGGTGGGGTGGGGCTTGGTTGGGGGGTAGGGGTGGGGCTTGGTTGGAGTGGTAGGGTGGAGCTTGGTTAGGTGGTAGGGTGGGGCTTGGTTGGAGTGGTAGGGTGGGGCTTGGTTGGAGTGGTAGGGTGGGGCTTGGTTGGAGGGGTAGGGTGGGGCTTGGTTGGAGTGGTAGGGTGGGGCTTGGTTGGAGTGGTAGGATGGGGCTTGGTTGGAGGGGTAGGGTGGGGCTTGGTTGGAGTGGTAGGGTGGGGCTTGGTTGGAGGGGTAGGGTGGGGCTTGGTTGGGGTGGTAGGGTGGGGCTTGGTTGGAGTGGTAGGGTGGGGCTTGGTTGGGGGGTAGGGGTGGGGCTTGGTTGGAGTGGTAGGGTGGGGCTTGGTTGGGGTGGTAGGGTGGGGCTTGGTTGGAGTGGTAGGGTGGGGCTTGGTTGGAGTGGTAGGGTGGGGCTTGGTTGGAGTGGTAGGGTGGGGCTTGGTGTGGGTGGTAGGGTGGGGCTTGGTTGGGGTGATAGGGTGGGGCTTGGTTGGGGTGGTGGGGTGGGGTTTGGTTGGGGGGTAGGGGTGGGGTGTGTTTCGGGAGCACGGGTAACGCCTCTGGTCACTGTGACCTGATATTTTTGCACTGTACATATGCGGGCCCGGTCACCCTCGACACTGTCTTATAATAAGTAAATAAATAAATGAATAGTAGTCAAATAAAAAGTAGTAGTGGTAATAATAATACTACTACTACTACTACTACTACTACTACTAATAATAATAATAATAATAATAATAATAATAATAATAATAATAATAATAATAATAATAATAATAATGATGATGATGATGAGGATAATGATAATGATAATGATAATAATGATGATGACGATGACGATGATGATGATGATGATGATGATGATGATGATGATGATGATGATAATAATAATAACCATAATGATAATGATAATAATAATAGCCATAACGATGATGATGATGATGATGATGATGATGATGATGATGATGACGACGATGATGATGATGATGATGATGATGATGATGATGATGATGATGATGATGATGATGATGATGATGATGATTATAATAATAATAATAATAATAATAATAATAATAATAATAATAATAATAATAATAATAATAATAATAATAATAATAATAATAATAATAATAATAATAATAATAATAATAATAATAATAATAATAATAATAATAATAATAATAGTAACGATGATGATGATGATGATGATGATGATGATGATGATGATGATGATGATGATGATGATGATGATGATGATGATGATGTTAGAAATAGATAATAAATAAATACAGAAATAAATGCAAAAAATGCACAATAAATATATAGATACATAAATGAATACATGAATAAATACAAAAATAAATACATAGATAAATACATAAATAACCATGCAAGCAAGCAAAGGAGTGATTGATGAAAACCGAAAGCCATGCACACCTAGTTTTCAGGTGACCGCGCATGAGAAACGAGGCTAAAGCCAACACAACCGTTTGGGAGCAAACGCGGAGAAAAGTCATAAGCGACCTATGCTACGTAATTGCTTTCGTGATCTTTACACAATTGTAAATTTACAAAAACAAATAAATATCTCGCCAATGAACAAGCTGTTTTCGCTGGAATATACATAACTAATAACTAGAATTGTGGTTGAAATGTCTCATTTTGTCATCTTCCCGAGTTTGGCTTTGTTTGCTCATGCAGTCACATACACTCACGCGCGAGAACGCGGATACACATGTACGCAAACGTACACGCGTGTGCGCGCTCACACACACAAAGACGCGCGTGTTCATCTTCGAACTCACACACGCACGCGCACACACACACACACACACACACACACACACACACACACACACACACACACACACACACACACACACACTTAATTACACGAAAACAGAACATGAGGCCTGGCAGTCGCTGTTGAACATTTATCAAACTTCTTCCGTCATTTCTCAGCAACTGACCTTTTTCCTGCTGCAAAAGAATTCAACGGGAACAGTACGTGCTACTTGAATATGCCCATTGTCAGTATCGTTCTGCCAATGCCAAACTGATTTCTAATCCACACATGGTGTTCCAGTGGGATTGGTTACAACGTCAGGATGTCTGCCTCTGATGTTGCAGCTAAAACTTCAGCCTGAAATCTTATGAGACGACACAGATCTGACTGCAGAAGGGTCCAAGGCCAACATTCAAGTCGATCGGTTTCGACGGAGACAGTAGATGAGACCGTAGCCAACTGCAGATGCGTAAAGACTGCACTAATGAGGGTAGAGTATGATCGTGCCCAAATCAATGGGAAGTGCAATGCTCCGTTTTTGCATACTTCGTTTGTTGTCAAGGGCGAAAAAAAATGTTGATCATCGATTTGTTTGACTCTCTCTCACAGCTCATCTCCACAAAGTGCGGTCGATTACTAATTTTCCCCAAACTGGCCGACACCAAGCAGCATGCCTTCCAGGATGTTTTGTGTAGCACGAGACATCATCCAGCTCTACGTTTCCGTTGATGAGCTCTGAATAGAGAAATAGCTTAGGGGATCTGCTGTCTTCCGTCCTAATCACAAGCCCGCAAACGAAGCTGTTGAGGTTAGGCAGCTGCGCTGGCAAAGTCCACTATCTGCTGTGGAGTTTCCTACTCCTTTTTTTCCCCCTACTTCTGGTTCAATATATGACCTTAAGGTGGTGCCACAGAAAAATCGACAGTCACTTCATTAAGAGACTTTTACCATACAAACAGTTATGAATATGGAAGCACAGTGGGTCGCTTCCCTTGGAATAAATGTTTACTTCTTGCAACTTGCCAGCTGAAGAAACGATCGCCGGCAGATGGCGTTGTGGCGTTTTGCAGGCCTGCATGATTGCAAAAGACCCATTGAGACTCCTAACGCGATTTTCTAAAATCGACTGACCAGGGAAAAGGGGTTTTTGACTTTATCATATTCCAACCATCACCAGAGATATGATGGGCAATAACTTTTCAGGGCCTACAGAGGCTGACAATACACAAAGCTTCACCCATCCATTCTTGAACTTCCGGTCATCGAGCCACGTTATTTGCCACTCTAGCATCATCTAAACTACCTGAGAAATCGCAAGTGGTTTTCAAAAAATACGCGACATAAATGTAGTTATTTTTCACTATTTTCCATCTCAGTCTCACAGGCACTGAGATTCATTCATGGATGGGGAAAAGCATAGTCAGTGAAACATCTTGCCCCACGATGACTTTCCAGTACCCGTGTAAGGGTAAGAACCGCCTTCAGAGGGCTACACGGGTACTGGAAAGTCATCGTGGGGCAAGATGTTTCACTGACTATGCTTTTCCCCATCCATGAATGAATCTCAGTGCCTGTGAGACTGAGATGGAAAATAGTGAAAAATAACTACATTTATGTCGCGTATTTTTTGAAAACCACTTGCGATTTCTCAGGTAGTTTAGATGATGCTAGAGTGGCAAATAACGTGGCTCGATGACCGGAAGTTCAAGAATGGATGGGTGAAGCTTTGTGTATTGTCAGCCTCTGTAGGCCCTGAAAAGTTATTGCCCATCATATCTCTGGTGATGGTTGGAATATGATAAAGTCAAAAACCCCTTTTCCCTGGTCAGTCGATTTTAGAAAATCGCGTTAGGAGTCTCAATGGGTCTTTTGCAATCATGCAGGCCTGCAAAACGCCACAACGCCATCTGCCGGCGATCGTTTCTTCAGCTGGCAAGTTGCAAGAAGTAAACATTTATTCCAAGGGAAGCGACCCACTGTGCTTCCATATTCATAACTGTTTGTATGGTAAAAGTCTCTTAATGAAGTGACTGTCGATTTTTCTGTGGCAACGTTACGATCCTGTCCTCGAGCCGGGATGCACAAACCACCAAGTTTTCCTCGGCTCGCATGCAAAACGCTCATTCTCACTACAGTAGAACCTGCGAATAGCACCACCCCTAGGGACCAAACAAAAAGTGGTGCTATTCCGAGGTATGGTGCTATTTGGAGGTTCAACAATTCTCATGGTCAAGGACACATTTCGAAGCACTCACATGAAAATGTGGATAATAAAGAAGAACACAGAGAGGTCCCTGTGTGGCAGGATACTGTGCTGCGTGTGTGCCAATGAAGTGAAAGTGAGGTCACCGCGTGCAACTCGGCAAGGATAGGCCTTCTGCGCGTGTCACTTTTATTGACCCAAAGTGGTGCTATTTGCAGGTAAAAACCGCGGTCGGGACCGGAAAAGGGGTAACGCTAATCGCAATCGCGAGGTTTGGTGCTATTCAGAGGTAATTTTCTTAAGAAATCAATCCGTGCCGGCCGTGACCTAGTGCAATTGCGAGGTGTGGTGCTATTTAGAGGTTCGCTATTCGCAGGTTCCACTGTATTACTTACCATTCTTTTCCATATCAGTTGGCCGTATAGTCATTTTGCGTATGGGACACACACACACACACACACACACACACACACACACACACACACACACACACACACACACACACACACAAACACACAAACACACACACACAGAGGTAGACAGGTTGGCGCAGAGAGAGAGAGAGAGAGGGAGGGGGGGAGGAGGGGAGGGGGGGGGGGACAAGCAGACGGGCTGGCGCGGCACGTAGGCAGACGATCTGATGGACCGACTGACCGATGAACGGACGGACTGACGGACGGATGGATGGATCGAAGGAGATATATCTTATTCCCTCAAACAGAAATACATACTCAAAGCAGAAACATTCACGCAACATTGATTTAAAATAGGAATATAAACATAAATAAAACAAAATAAAGGTAAACTTTCTTATTCTACAAAACATTTTGACAATTAGAATAGTAGAAAATATGACGAGATGTGAGCGATTACTCGTCACACCCTTCCACTATTCGCTCCCTTTTGGAATGTTTCCGTACCCACTCAGCTACCTTCTCGTCATTCTCCCCCTAGCCTTATCCCAACACCTTCACCCAACCTCGATATCGCCTCCTGAAACCTTTGCACTGCAATGAATCGATCCCAAACCAACATCCGATTGCAGCTACCCGAGACCCCTAGTTTGATCTTCTACCAAGGGGGAGTTCGAGATACGGGAAGGGGGACAACCAAAACCTAGAGAGTGCGGGCTTGGCCAAGTACAGCAAGAAATCAACTGTTTGACAAGGGAGAGGAGTTCCCATCGGCACCAAGCGCTCTCTGGTGGCACCTCGTACTCCTTGAGGCCCGCCCGTGGTCGAGCTTTGGGACCAGGCCCCGAGAGCTTTGTGACCGCGAGATCCAGCTGATGAAAGGGGACATCTCGCTGCAGCCGCCTTTTGGAGAACCCGTTCAGCACAACGATTGCCGAGGGAACAAGATGATCAAGGGGCCCCTCCAGGCTGCACTGCTGTAAGGATGGGCAGTCAGTCAGACGGACATCGATTGTTCGGAGCAACCGACAAGACAAGAGCGGAGCAAGACAAAGCGTTGGGGCAGAAGGCGATGGTTCAGAACACACCTCAACTAATGAAAGACGTCGATCGTCCACCCTGGGAGGTTTGCCATCACATCATCATTCTGTTTGCTATGAGTTACAAGTAGTTTGCAAAATTGTGAACGAAACCCTAGAAATGTCTTATGTGGTCCTACTGAGTCAAACCGCCCTTTCCAATCGGTGCTCATGAAAACATCATACGCGAGAATTCTGAATGCTAATTGGTCTTAATGATTTGCAATTTGTGTGGCATGATCCTCTCCGATGCATGTCATTCCTGACGCGATCATCTAAGTTACTTCGATGCGCTGTACTGGAGACTTCGGAGGAGCGTTCTTGTGCATTTGGTTTCTCAGTACAACAAACACCACACACTCAAGCCACGTATTCTTCTCATTTCGCTCTCCCCCTGTGGGTTCGGGGTAAGAATTGACCCACCGCGTCTTCCTACGCGATTCGTAAGAGGCCAATAACTAGGGACACCGTGACGTATTTGCGTTTAAACTGTTTAGTGATTTTCGTGCTTAATGGCCTTACATAGCCTACATAGGCTGATAGGCCGTAAAACGCTCTCCATCCATCCATCCATCATTTCACTCATTCTGACTTTGCTCAACTTTTAACCAATGCCAAAGACAGATTTTAAAGTCGACATTTTGCAAGATGTGTGTCCAGTATTCAAAGTGACTTTATTTGCCACTTCGTTGTTATGTTTTGCATATGTCAATGCTTGCCTGCGGTCACTTGTTACAGAGACGTGATGTGGTCCCAGTGTCCCCCAGCAGCTTGCTAGGTTGCCTGGGATCGCCGCTGGCTGAGCATGGGCAGGCAGTAGGGCCCAAAGCCCAGCAGCCAGGAGCTCCGCCTGGCGAGGGAAGCATCGAGCAGCTCCAACCGCATATACGTGTAGTATTGGAACATCAACAGTCTCCCACTCGTATACACTTAAGTCAGTAAACGGGTACTAAGTGAAATCCGGCAGACTACCAGTTTGCTTAGCGTTTTACAAATGTATAATTGCTCCTGCCATTATAAACATTGTAAGGTGATGGGGCCTTGGACGTTTGGCCATCGCGTCTAAAAACAATACCGCATCACCGGGAAGATCACAACCGAGCTTGAGCAGTCTGTCAGCTTAGGTAAACTTAAGATCTGCTGGTGAGGCTCTTGTACAATGGTAAAGGCGCTCGCCTTGCAGTTTCTTTGTGGCTAGCTGATCCACTGGAAAGGACAACAAACTGACGGAGAAGTAGGACAGCTGACGGTCTTCAGAAAGTGAGGCCCCTGTCTTCAAATGTTTCAGCCCTGCCTCCCTGACACTCTCGCGGGGTGGGCCACACCTGGGTCATGACCCCAGGTGCCCGTCAGCCTTCTAAAATGGTCATCACGCTGTGCGACGGTCTCTGTCATCTGACTTGTGAAAGTGCAGGATGGGAGTGTCAAACGACATCATGCGGGATGCTCGGTCACCTCAGCTTGTGGACACTGTTCTTTGTCACATGAATCCTGGAGTTGCGTCCTTGGACATGATGCTTCATCTCCATTCCTCTCCCCACCCACTAGTACAATCCAATTAGTAGCAGAGGAACAGCGCTGTGGCCACCGAGAGTGAAAGTTCCCATTGCAAATATCGGTGCACGGACAAGACAAAGATGACTATGGGCAGGGACGGGGAACACAAATGCACAACACTGAATGAACGATCGTCTTTCAAAAGTGGCCTCCTGGACGCGCTATCGCAGCTTCCGGTTCCCGTTTTGTCTGCAGCTCAATCCACTCAGCCAAGAAAAGTCCTGTTCTCTCGAAGACAATCCTGTATGGTGACGTACCTATGCTAACCATACAACAAAAGCAGTGCTTTCGCCTTTCCTAGTATTTTTCAGAGTGGGAGAGAAGCGGGGACACGGGCAAAAAGTGACGCCTCAAGCACCAGCCAATCGATAGAAGTGGGATGGGGTGGGGGTAGTCTAGGGAGAGGGGGGTGAGGGGTGGGATTGCAGGGAGGCAATGGAAACTAGGAGAGGGGGGATTGGAACGGGAGGCGGGGGTGGGGAGGGGGGTGGAGGGGGAGGCGAGGGTGGGGGTGGGGTGGAGAGGGAGGCAGGGGGGTGGGAAGGGGGGACTAAGAGGGGGCAGAGAAGTGGCACAGTGGAGGAAGAGGAAATAGATCTCGATCGGGGGTATTATCTCCCTCACGTCGCAGGCACGCCGCAGTCTGCCCACTAGCACAGCCACCCCCTCCTATCCGCTGCCTCCTGCCTCTCCCATCTCCCCAGCAGTCACGTGATGCGCCTACACCATTGATTTCCGGTCATGGTCCCCGTCTAGCGGATCTCCGCCGCCTTGGAGTCCTGGCTTGTCTACAACTAGTCTAGTGCTGACTGCTAGCTTGGCCTGTCTGTAACAGCTGAATGCTAGAACAGTTTTACAAATAGTATGATACTGAGTGAAGTTTGCCCTGCCTACTGACCCGGCACTAAACACAACCTTGGCCTGTCTACTACTTGTCTTGAGCCGAGAACTATCATGGCCATTCTCCTAGTCTATTTAAGAGTGCTAGGTTTGTCTGCCTAGTGCTAGTCTAGTGCAGAGTGCTAGCTTGGCCTGTCTAGTACTAGTCTAGTGCTGAGTGCTAGCTTGGCCTGTGTACTAGTAGTATATGGTGATGAGAGCTAGCTAGCCGATCTACCGGTCTAGCACTAAGCACAGCCCTGTCTATGAAAGTTGCTGTACGCAGACCATACTAGAAGTCGTCGAAGGTCAAAGAAACGTCCATCCATGAGTAGCGGCCAGTCAAACCAGCAGCGATGTAAGAAAGGTTTGAAAAGAGCATACTGGCGAAAACGATACCGAAGAGAGTCGGGTTGAATACACAATCTTGCTTCCCGTCGCTTGAAACAGGAAGGGTATGATGAAATGCCATTCTCAATGACTCCGGCTGCCTTGCCATCGAAAAAAGACATGTTGATGTTAGTTTGCTTTGACGTGCATGCTAGCTGAGAATGAACCAAAGACCCGACCAGCATCTTGCGAGGATTGTCAAGGCACGCAAGGAAAGCGCGAGGCGATCATGTTGCACACAGCTCCTCGCTCGCAAGGAGGCACGAGTTTTGACGCGAAGACCTCGGAGATATTCAGGGCGCCTCGCCGGAAATGTCAAATGGCGAAGATCAAGCGCATAGAGTTAATATTCACAGACGGCAGTGCCTGTAATGCAGGTGTCACTGTCCAAGAATGAAAATTGGTACGGACAGGGAGGTATTTGCTGTTCGAATGTTCATTTGTACATTTTTATGAGAATGTAAATCGGTTATTTCTAGACAAACATTGTCGAGAATTGTTTTCACTTAGTGCACACGAAGGAGCGTCAAAATACCATACATGTACGCTCTCTAAATTACGTCCCTTGAATTGGTCCGAATTGTATCAAGTGCATCACTTTCGACAACATTATCTACACATGCATTTGGGTTGTTTTCTTTTCTTTGACAAAGTTCCCGTGCCATTCGAGATGTCACCATGACACTTTCAATCAAGAAAAACACTGCTGTGATGTCTGTGTTGTCAGTTACTTCGTCCACAGCAACGTTTTCAACTCTCACGCCAGTACACATGCAGGCGTGTTTTCTCACGCCAGTACACAGGCATGTTTTCTCACGCCAGTACACATGCGTGTTTTCTCACGCCAGTACACAGGCGTGTTTTCTCACGCCAGTACACATGCGTGTTTTCTCACGCCAGTACACAGGCGTGTTTTCTCGCGCCAGTACACATGCAGGCGTGTTTTCTCACGCCAGTACACAGGCGTGTTTTCTCACACCAGTACACAGGCGTGTTTTCTCGCGCCAGTACACATGCAGGCGTGTTTTCTCACGCCAGTACACAGGCGTGTTTTCTCACGCCAGTACACAGGCGTGTTTTCTCACGCCAGTACACAGGCGTGTTTTCTCACGCCAGTACACAGGCGTGTTTTCTCACGCCAGTACACAGGCGTGTTTTCTCACGCCAGTACACAGGCGTGTTTTCTCACGCCAGTACACACGCGTGTTTTCTCACGCCAGTACACAGGCGTGTTTTCTCACGCCAGTACACAGGCGTGTTTTCTCACGCCAGTACACAGGCGTGTTTTCTCACGCCAGTACACAGGCGTGTTTTCTCACGCCAGTACACAGGCGTCTTTTTTTACGCCAGTACACAGGCGTGTTTTCTCACGCCAGTACACAGGCGTGTTTTCTCACGCCAGTACACAGGCGTCTTTTTTTACGCCAGTACACAGGCGTGTTTTCTCACGCCAGTACACAGGCGTGTTTTCTCACGCAGGTACACAGGCGTGTTTTCTCACGCCAGTACACAGGCGTGTTTTCTCACGCCAGTACACAGGCGTGTTTTCTCACGCAGGTACACAGGCGTGTTTTCTCACGCCAGTACACAGGCGTGTTTTCTGGGACTTCCACCTTGCCAGGTGATGAGTGACTCTGGCTTAGAGACCCTTGCACCTGCTCGCCTCGCCTCAGATGGCGTGCGAAAAATTATTCGCTAACTAGGAGGTTAAGCAACGCGAGCCTGTTCTACTGATGATATCAAATACTTTGGTCAACAATCATAATGAATATAGTCTTTGAAGATGCTCACAGCGTTCCTCCTGAAGGTATCTAACAGTAAATGTCATGACTACTGTCCCATTATTACTTATAAAACTGCACTGGCTTTCTGACATACATGTAGCATCATCGAGAATGCTGTCGATGAGCCTGTTCAGTGAGTCTCATGCCAGCATTTTTCAAGCGATGCTAAGCAGTGAGATATACTCGATGGTTGTCACGTGAAGTTCACTTACCGTTGGTACTGTCAAGTACTAGTATGAATCTAGAAAGTCCTGGGATTAACCCGTCGTGCTCCCAAGGCTTCTGATGAGAAACGTTAGTTTGCAGATAAGCTTATACGGTCCTGCTCTGTACATGTTTAGTTCTAGGAGTATTCCGTCGGCCGCGGGTCCTTCCTGGTTGTGGCTGATCAATAACTTCCCTCAGTTTTGCATCAGATGGCAGGTGTGCGCAATGGGAAATTACTGGCCTCTGTGCCATGGCTTGTATTACACACAGTAATGGTTGAAGGTTTATTTGCGGGAGGCTGAAACGATCATTTCAGCGGAAAAAGATTTGACCCTATTAGTGAGCAGAGTGCCACTAGATGGTCGGATTGTACACACGCGCGCGCGCGCGCGCGAGCACATGCACACAAACAAACACACACACACACACATATACACACACGCATGCACGTGGACGAAGGAAGACGCGACTGCATAAGTACAGAGTAGAAACGGCCCAATGCAAATGATGACAACCTGTCAGTGTCAGTGAGGATGAACTCGACAAGAGTGGTTAAGAGGTGAAACGGGATGGCGGGTGGGGGATGGAGGACGGGGGAGGGAGAGAGAAAGAGAGGGAGGGAGTGTTTCTAAAGCAATTAAAGGTTGTAAACAGTTTTACACATAAAGTTTGATGAACTGGAAAGAAAGAGAAGTGCTACTAATGATTTACGGTGAAGACATGCATGAAGGACTGCAAACAGATGACAGGACGAAACGGTGCAGTTGTCACCAGTGAGAAACTGAAGGTGTGTATGCTGAAACATCGTACACAGCCAGCCACTTCACCACGTGCAAATCCACCTCAAGGACTGGAGAGGGTGAAGTAAGCCTCCCCGCGTAGTTGAGTGAATTCTTCACCCTCCTCATAGCTACACCTCTCCACACAGATGAGCAAACTATCAAGGCTCAATAATTGACCCCTGCCGCTGTCAAGAGTCTAGAAGCTAGGTCCAAGCCAGAGAGTCAGCTCTGCCTCAAGATGATGGAGGAGCGGAGGAGAGCCGTGTTGTGTAGGACTGCGGCGAGGACGAAGGCTGAGTGGACCCTCAGGCCCAGACGCTTTCACAGCCAGGGCTGTCTGTATGCCTCGTCACGCTCCCCCTATCAGCATTCAGCACCCTTCCCCGTCCTTTCCCAGACCCCCCTGACCCCACCCCCACCCTGGCCTTTTCTCTCCCTCCTCTTGCTAAGTCAGCCAGCCTCATCCCCTACCCCCACACCCCACCCTATTCCCTTATCTCCCCACTTCTTACCCCCCCCCCCCCCCTCCTCACCCACCTCTCTTCTTCATGCTCCCCGGGACACGCGCAATATCTGAGTATTTTTTATGTCAGTGAATATATATGATTCAACACCTCATTTATATTTCTCACTTATATTGTGGGCATATACGTCTTGCAGAGCACTCACATGATATTTTCACTCTCCGTCTTTTTGTACGGATTTACACTACCACCTAATCTTTTTTAATTACTACATGTAGTCATTGTCATACTATTGCCAGTGTCCTTACAGGGAGAGGGAGGGCTTGTCATTGAGAGCTGGGCAGCTGCAGGCTCATTTGTCTGTCAAGAAACGAAGAAAGTGCATTACACCGTACTTCTTGCATTGCACTGCATTGTACCTATTTTTCATGTATTGTATAGCTATGTTCTGCAGTGCATTGCATTGCATTGTAATGAATGGTATTAATATTACATGGTATTGTGCTCCACGCTATGGTATGGAATGGCATTGTTTTGAGCCTGGAGCTTTGTTCTGTTTGAAAGGGGGGAAAATCAGCACGCGATGATAATGCCATGTGAAGTGACCTCCTAACATGCACTGTTGCCTACGTGTCTCTAGAGAGGTCATCTCAAGGTAAGTGTGTAGTGTGTGTGTGTGTGTGTGTGTGTAAGAGAGAGAGAGAGAGAGACAGACAGACAGACAGACAGACATACAGACAGACAGACAGACAGACAGACAGACAGACAGACAGACAGACAGACAGACAGACAGACAGACAGACAGACAGACAGACAGACAGACAGACAGACAGGGACAGAGAAAGAGAGAGACAGAGACAGAGAGAAAGAGAGAGACAGAGACAGAGAGATAGTGTGTGTGTGTATAAATGTATATATTCGGGCATCGCCTCACAGGAATTTCGTCCTCATAATGCCACGACAACCGACATTTGCAGTAGGTTTGCATGACGAATGTATATCTGTTGATATAGCAAAAGGTAGCATACAAGCGACATCCATGAAACTAGTAGAGAGATACATATTCATCTCGTAGCCCAATACAAGCTATTATGAAAATAAGTTCAAGGCAGTGTCAACTGATTCCGACGAAGACGTCAGTAGCGACAAGAATGAAATCGCTTCGCAAACTGAATTGGGCCGAGTATGTGGCAGCGAGGGCAGATTTCGACTGTGTCCGAATAAATGGAAGCTGCAATGTGCTATTTCCCCTTACTTTGTTAGCTGCTAAGGGCAAACAACTACAAGTAAAACTCGCGCAACACTGCTGACAAGAAATCTTACGGTACAGCGTAGGCAACAACATGACTTGAGGGGCATTTTCTGACAGAAGGCATGCATTCTGAACGTTACTGAAAGAATAGTTACTGAAGAAGAGCACTAAGATTAGACCTTCATTCTATCAACCCTTCCGTTTGTTGTTGAAAATGCAACCACTATGCAACACGTATTAAATGGGCAACGCACAACGTTCTCGTCTTCTTTGATCCTATCGATAGGCTGCCTTGTATTTGGAGACTTGGTTGTTGTTGCGCGTGGGTTGGGGTCGCTTTTCCACGGTGGCTTGAACGAATTGTTGAATCTGGGTGGTCTGACCCTCTCCCATTGCCCCTCGGTAGCCTCCGAGACTGCTTGGGGCCGCCCCTGGCTGAGCTACTGGAGCAGGCTCTGGCTGAGCTACTGGAGCAGGCTCTGGCTGAGCTACTGGAGCAGCCTCTGGCTGAGCTACTGGAGCAGGCCCCTGGCTGAGCTACTGGAGCAGGCTCTGGCTGAGCTAGTGGAGCAGCCTCTGGCTGAGCTACTGGAGCAGCCTCTGGCTGAGCTACTGGAGCAGGCTCTGGCTGAGCTACTGGAGCAGGCCCTGGCTGAGCTACTGGAGCAGGCTCTGGCTGAGCTACTGGAGCAGGCTCCAAAAGCCCAGCAGCCGGGGCTTCCAGCTGATGAGATGGGCACTGAGCGGCTCCCGCCGTATGTTACTATTGTCCTTGTCTCATCATTTCCAGAGAAGCTCTACATTTACATCTACTCATGATATTTCGTTTCTCTTTTACTTCGCCCCATGATTGCTTGTACTCAATCTTTGAGAACATAATAAGAAAAGTGTCGCGTTATACTAGTTAGCTAATAGTAGAAGACTCGACCTCGAGGAACGACGTAGTCGTCCAAGAGGGGAGAGACCATTAGACCAGCAGAGTTTACAACTAAACTCGACCACCACTCCTTGGGGGGACACCACAACAGTCAAGCAATGTTTAACAAACAAGTGAAGAATGACCACTGAATCAGGGATAAAAGTAAATAAGCAAAGTTTAATCAACAAGTAACCCCTCTTGCCGCACTGGGCTGCAAGAGTGGGGGCAAGCAAGTGATCAACAATGAATGGCAGCAGGAAAAGAAATCAAAACAAAGTCATCAGCGGAAACAAGATGGCGGGGTACTTCCGCTGTTGAAACAGGCAAAAATAAACAACAACAATTCACACTAGGGCAATGTGAATCAAACCCTCAAAAGCATGGAAAAACATCATACACAAGTAACAATGTCTACGTTACCGGTAACGAGAAATGTTATCAATGTGATACAAGAAAAAACCACTTCCCCACACTCCACCACAGGACCACCCAAACTTGGAATTAATTCAATAATTCGTCTCAGAAAAATCCCCTTTCAACCACTCGTTCTGATACCCATGTATAGAACTAGAACATTCTCATAGCAGAGAAATAAGATCCAACACTTCTGTACCCACAAAAAGTTACAAGCACACTTCGACCCAACAGAAGTTGCTATTATCCACCGCTGGACCATTTAACAATCAAATGTCAAATTAAACCCATAAACTTTCCCCAAAACACACAGAGCATCAGGAAACACCAATTCCCTATGAAAGATTTTCCGTCCCTCTTCACAGTTCCAATGGCCAAGTTACCCACAACAAGCCACAGCAATACTTCCCGTCTGAATACTAATTAGCTAGACCCCCTATCAGTCCACCCCCCTTCCCCTTGCGCTGACCCACTTCCGCCCAGGTCACGCAAGCCAGAAAAATAGAGTGAGTTCAGACACGAGCGCGCTCTCTCGCGCCCACCCCTTTCTCGCACAAAACAGTCCTGTCCAAACCCCCGTGAGTAATGAGACAGACATCAGCAATTAAAGCAGAGAAAGACAAAAGGTTCCCTTACCCTTTTGAAGTCCGGAAACGTTTGCTCCGGAACACGCTTACACACACATAACCTCATAAAAATCAGCACACAACCCTACCCTGTTCACTTTCGTTCACTGAAAGCATACACCGTCCGAGCACCGTGCTCCAGACTAGTCCAGGAAAAGCAGTTCCTTTGTAGACAACCGTAGGTAGTAGCAAAGTAGGAGTACGCCCCTCTGCGTCTCCGCGTTGTGGCCGCGGGTAGGTCTCTGTGTCTCTCTCCTGCCTCGAGGTTTCGCCGACAAGTAGCGCTAAGCCCGTAAACTGTCGGTCATCGGAAAGTCCATTCCGACACAGTAGGAATCCCCCCGGTCAGTCAGTACAGGTGCGAATAACTCCATTCTAAACGTGAGAATCAGTTCGTCGCCTGCACCGTCCTCGTTGCATGTCCTTGCAACCGTAGCCACGCACCTCACCGCGACGAGTGAGTGAAGATGCTAGCGTCTCGACCGTCCTACTACTACTGTCCCTTGCGCTGACAGTAAGACCACCCGTGTGGACTTTTCACGCCAATTTCTCAGCGTCTTCGCTAGACCTCATCAGCACACAGCTAGGAATAGACGAAGTTCGTAGTTATACCCAACTACAGAAGCGACCGCTACACAGTCCTTCACTACTGCCCCTTGCGCTGGCAGTAAGACCACACCCTGTGGACTTTCACGCCAATTTCTCAGCGTCTTCGCTAGACCTCATCAGCACACAGCTAGGAATAGACGAAGTTCGTAGTTCCCTGAACTACTGGAAAAGTACTTGCGACTGGGACACCGCAACCGTCGAGGAATGTGCACACCACGTGCACCAAAGTATCGCTCGTAGACAGACGCTGGGCACGCGTCGAACACGCAGACAGAGTTCTCACTAACTCTACAGGAGGTAGGTAGTAACAAAGTACATGGAATGTAGACTGCAAAAAGCAGAATTGGCTTGGAAATACAAAAACCAATGCCTAATGAGAAACCGCGTTTTCTCTCCCAAAAATTCACACAGAATTTAATTCAAACGAGAAGTGATACACTTTAGCCCAAACTGCTTAGCTGAAACTTCCCGCGCCCGGCGAGTAAGTCCGTTTAACCCATTCCCCTGCTCACGAATGGAATTACAAATTCACAACTCATGGAGATAGGAATTTCTCCAACTCTTACCAAAGAGATTTAGTTCAATTCTAAGACACAATTTAACATCCCGGCGTCCGACCTTCTTCCCGCCCTTATTAACCGTCATTTCCCCCAAAGGCAAAGATTGTCGCAACTTTACATACCTCACAGCGCAGGCTGTGTTCTCCTCCAGAGAGCGAACTTTCCTCTCAGTCCCAACCAAGGCTATTTTCCTCTCTCGTGACCGACCGACCGCTGGTCCTCACGACGAGATACCACCGCGAAGTGAAACTACTTCGCTGGCCACCCATGTGGCACCAGTTTGCAGAGCTATCGCTCGCTCAACCGCCCTCATCCAAAAGATGATTAAGTCTGCCCGGAGACGCTCCGTCAGAACCGATGAAAACTACGTCACGTGATCATCTTCCAATCACTGCCCTTTAATTTCGCGCCCCCAGACCCGTGCTAGGTCAAGTGTAGACCCCGTACACATTCCGATACCCCTCGACCCCCTCGAAAACATACCCCCCCCGGGTTGATTTTTCCCGCCGCGCGAGGCCTATCTTTAGCAATGCGGCAACAATACTGTTTCCGAGTACGTAGCGGCTTCAATGCAATCTTATGCACTGACATTCGCCTCACACTCTCACCCATTAGTCGCATCTCGCGACAAAAAGGAAAGTTGATCCCATGAACATCTGGAAATGTATATACTGCATACATCACGGACCATTAAGAGCCATTTGGCAATTTTTTATATAACACTCTAAGAAGAGAACAACATAAAACCGAAGCCACTTTACATGAAATCAAGCACTGTTTCCCTTCATGCTCATAAACCGTTCCAGACATCTGGAAAATTGAGCCCAACTCACACACAACAATCTGGTCACCAAACGCCATATCCACCCCCAAGAACATTACTGTGCATATCTACCAATCAAACAGAAAAAACAACACCTATCAGTCACTCACCTTATCTTTTGGTAAGAAAGTTCAAATGAAGTGTTCAATCTTGCAAGAAGCCGTTCAACAAATGACAAACGACGTCATGCAATATTTATAATTATGTGTATTTCATTTTACAACATTTTCTTGAAAAGGCTCCGGGTAAACCCACTTACTTTGCTGATCGACCCTTTGCCCTCACAGAGGGCTTCATCAGAGCTTTCTCGTCTCCTTCCATTGGTAGCCGCAGAAGGCAGTATTAACTGCATGATAAATGAGGCGTTCAACCCTCCAATCAGACAGCATGCTCCACTCAGAGCGAGCATTCTGCTGACGCTAGAGTAGTCGATAACACAAACACTTGAAAACTCTCTTCGTCAAAAAATCCCCGACTTCATGTGTGATTCGTTCAAGAGGGGCCGGGAATGGGAGCGTAAACGTGTTGTTGCTCATCCGAATTGGGACTTGGGAACTTGGTATGTTTTTGTTCCAAGTTTCTGTGAGGCCAGACATTAAGGAATATAAACCGTCCTGCACGATTAAAAAATACATCTATCATTTCCTATCGACAACCAGATAGCTGTAGATAGACATTGAGAGTTTTGCGTTACAACCCTTTCTGCTTAGATGTCCATATCTGAACTCGCAGCAGAATTTCATTGGCTTCCACGGAGGTCAAAGCAAATAGTGTTCACGACGCACCTATCACATGACGCTATTGTTTCACCTCATTGGTTGCTCACTGAATAATCTCTTATCTGGGTGAGAAAATACAGGCCCCCTTCCAATCCCGGGGACAGAAAACAATCGACGTCCTATCCACCAACCATCGGGTGGGAGGAGAGGCTAGGATAGGATAGACGAATGCTGTCAAATGCACGAACGCACGCATACATGCTCTTTTGCGCAAAAGGCGTCTCGATGGTGGGTACATGTGCGTCGGATGTTACCTGGGTACACACCAAAGGACCTGCTGTACAGAGAGCTGGCAGCGCAAACGCGACCAGTGGGACGTCCTCGCCTTCGTTACAAGGATGCGTGCAGGAGAGACGTGTAACAGGCCCGCATTGATCCCAACGTCCGGGAGTGCAGAGCTGAGGACAGAGAGGCCTTGTCTCTCGCTGAGTGTAGGAATACAAAAGGTTGAGGAGACAGGGCAAGCGTGACATGCCGAAAGGACTGGGCCAGAAAGGAAAGGGGAAAACTGAATGCTACTGGGACTCCTCTAATTTCATCTGCGGCTCCTGCAGACGAGACTGCTATTCAAGAATAGGGCTCCCAAGCCACTCCAGAGAGTGCCGTTCACGGGAACTACCCTTCATTTCACGGGACTGACCTGTACGGTGGTCTTGACATCGCCCACTGAATCAACGTACAGTGACGTGCAACACTCTAAATGCGAACAATGCAAGGGACAGATACACATTGCATCACTCTATGCAGCAAATCAGGATCAAGAAGGAATAAGGTTACGTTTCGCGTTAGATGAATCTCTGACACTATCGAGGCATGAACGCCAGAGGTGAGCAAAAAGCACTGCAACACCACACTAACGTAACTACTGGTGGCGTTTTTGCTCTTCCTGCCATCAGACAAAGGAAACTAAAAGGGTTGCCGTCATAGGTCAAGTGACAAACAGAGGTGTTCCTATTGTAATTGAAATGCTAGCAGGGCCCTCTCCAATTGCCCTGAAAGCGTTAACTCCATTATAGCTCCCGAAATAAATCTTTGCCAAACAGCGTGGGAAGACCAGCTAAGCAATAGGAAGTTCATTGTACCTCGTGTATGGGCTTCAAGACCGATAAACTATTCCAGGGCCTGATGGGCCGGGTCGACTTTCAAGGCTGGGGAAAGTGATTGTGCTCACTGCTAGCCGGAAATTCCTGCAGATAAGCTGGTCAGAGAGCGGTGTAAGTGTATGTGTGCACGCGCGCGCGCGCGCGTGTGTGTGTACGCATGTGCATGTGTGCGTACGTGTGCATACGTGTGTGTGTCTGTGTGTGCGTGCGTGCGTGCGTGCGTGCGTGCGCGCGCGCGCGCGTGTGTGTGAGTGTGCCCGCCCGTGCACACGTCAAGCTGAAGTGGCTAGATTATTTCGCGACATTCCATCCAATTAGTGTGTACAAACTTTTTACTTTTACCCCCACACCATTTGCGATTCCATCAGCTTTGTAATATGCCTGGGATGCACGCTTTCGATGAACATGTTGTAGTGATTTTTAATTTTCCATCTCGGTCCTCATAGATACTGTTTCACTCGGGGAATGGGTGGGAAGGTCGGGGTGGGGTGGGGGCGGAGAGGGGGGCTTAGCAAAATGACTGAAGCAACATGTTCAAAGATGAAACTATTCGAGCGACCTGGAAAGCTGCGTTCACTAGCCGCCGGTGACTGCAGGTCGAGCGTTCCAACCACGAAGCCAGAGCCACCAACATCCAAAAAACCCACGAAGCCCGAGCTCCAAGAGCACTACAGAGCCCTAAGAGCACTACAGAGCCCCAAAAGCACTACATAGCCCCAAGAGCACTACAGAACCCCAAAAGCACTACAGAGCCCCAAAAGCACTGCAGAGCCCCAAAAGCACTACAGAGCCCCAAGAGCACTACAGAGCCCCAAGAGCACTGCAGAGCCCCAAGAGCACTACAGAACCCAAAAAGCACTGCAGAGCCTCAAGAGCACTACAGACCCCAAAGACCACTACAATGCCCCAAAAGCACAACAGAGCTCCAAGACCATGACATAGCCCCAAGAGCACTGCAGATACCCAAGAGCACTACAGAGCCCCAAGAGCACTACAGAGCCCCAAGAGCACTGCAGATACCCAAGAGCACTACAGAGCCCCAAGAGCACTACAGAGCCCCAAGAGCACTACAGAGCCCCAAGAGCACTACAGAGCCCCAAGAGCACTACAGAGCCCCAAGAGCACTACAGAGCCGCAATAGCACTGCAGATACCCAAGAGCACTACAGAGCCCCAAGACTATGACATAGCCCCAAGAGCACTGCAGATACACAAGAGCACTACAGAGTCTCAAAAGCACTACAGAGCCTCAAGAGCACTACAGAGTCTCAAAAGCACTACAGAGCCCCAAGAGCACTACAGAGCCCCAAAAGCACTACAGAGCCCCAAGAGCACTACAGACCCCCAAAAGCACGACATAGCCCCAAGAGCACTACAGACCCCCAAGAGCACTACAGATACCCAAGAGCACGACACAGCCCCAAGAGCACTACAGAGCGCAGCAAAGACCGCCTTCCAACAGTTGTCACTAGCCACCTTGAAAGCAGTCCTAACTCAATGTTTCGGGTTTGAAGATGCAGGTATCATCTGCAATCTTTTCTTGTTAATGTTATGCAAATATGAACCGTATAGGATCAAAACTGTAGAAGTTGTACCCATTTGATGATACCTGTCGTGCTAGCGGCAAATGCATGTGTAATGGGTTCCAAACTTTTCCTGCACAGCGTATTTTTCGAGGACATGAAAGGTTGGTGACCCTGGTGTGCATATGTGCAAAAACATTGCTGACCCAGGTTGACTCCCGCATGCATTTCTGCAGGTAGTGCCAAATGGCTTCCGCGAGTTAGGACTGGTTTCGTGCTATCGCCTTTGGAAAGCAGTTTCGCTTACATGGAAGCGTCGTTAAATTAGCCCTGTCTTTTAACTGTAACTTTGGGATTAAAAAGAAGGAACTTCTAGTATTATGGGTACGACGGAAAGTAATTTCGAGCATTTAAAGTGTGTGGAATTCATTGCCTGAATCGCTTCGCGCCTGCATGTCTGGCACATGATTGTGAAGACTACTGAAGTCCTTTTCATTTCGAAAGACTGACGGATGGCATATGCACACTGACATTCCCCTGCGCTTCGGATCCTTTCTCGAATCGGAGTTCGGGCACTACAAGAAAAGATTACAACGGCGACGACGACAACGAGAAGGATGGACGGATGAATAGAGTTTTAAGGCCTGTCAGTCTTTGGATGCTATTTAAGGCTATCAATCACGAAAAACATTACAAATGGTTAGAAACTAAAGCAAGTCAGCTCACGATCGCCCTATTTATTTTCCTCTTACGAAACGTATAGGGAGACGCGGTGGGTCAATTCTTACTCCCAACTCAGAGAGAGAGAGAGAGAGAGAGAGAGAGAGACAGAGACAGAGAGAGAGAGAGAGAGAGAGAGAGACAGAGACAGAGAGAGAGACGACGACGACAACAACGACGACGATGACAACGATGATGACCATGATGATCATGATGTTGATGGCGGCGGCGGAGGCGGCGGCGGCGGCGGAGGCGGAGGCGGCTGCGGAGGTGGAGGCGGCGGCGGCGGCGGTGGTGGTGGTGCTCGCGGTGGTGCTGGTGGTGATGGTGGTGGTGGTGGTGGTGGTGGTGGTGGCGGTGGCGGTGGTGGCGGTGGTGGCGGCGGCGGCGGCGGCGGAGATGATGATGATGATGATGATGATGATGATGATGATAACACCCACGAAGACATTCGAAACCCTTCTGGATGACCTGACCAAACTGACACCTCCGTGCACCTCAAGCGATTCCTTGAATGGGAGTTCGGGCACTACAAGAGGTGATGACGACGACGACGACGATGATGACGACGACGACGACGAAGACGACGACGACGGCAAACACTATGACGATGGTGACGACGACAACGACGATGATGATGACGACGACGACGACGGTGGTAGTGGCGACGGCAGTGGCGGTGATGAAGGTAGTCCGGACTGCTCATCCTTGAGCTACATCGCTTCTCTTTTCAACATATTTCTAATAAAAGCGAGTGTATGGTTCAATCAAAAGAATCCATTACGCATGGCTAGTGACTGAAAGGCTGATAGCAGTTTCGCAGCCACTTCCTCTTTTACACCTTGCATACGCCTTCATTCATGTAGGAAGAAAGTGAGAGATGTGAGAGACCCTTTCAGTCAGAGGTAGTGATACACTTTTAAGAACTAATGATAATTTGTATACAGACGCGCTGTTCTGCGTATAAAGTGTGCAGACATGTCATGTTGGTATTTACGTATGTGTGTGTGTGTGCGTGCGTGCGTGTGTGCGTGCGTGTGTGTGTGTATGTTTGTGAAATGTGCGCGTGCGTGCGTGCGTGCGTGTTTGTGTGTGTGTATGAGAGAGAGAGAGAGAGAGAGAGAGAGAGAGAGAGAGAGAGAGAGAGAGACAGAGACAGAGAGAGCGAGAGAGGGAGAGCGAGCGAGAGAGAGAGAGAGAGAGAGAGAGAGAGACAGAGACAGAGAGAACACACGCGCACGCGCGCAGACGGACGCACGGAGGTACGAACAGGCAGACAGGTAGGCAGGCGATAGGAAACGATTAGTTCAAGTCAACGAGTGAGTGGCTAAGGGAGTGAGAGTGAGAGAGCGAGCGAGCGAGTGAGTGAGTGAGTGATGAGTGAGTGAAAAGCAAGTGAATGCATTAATGAATGAGCGAGCGAACAAATAAGTGCGTGAGTGAGGGAACTGCGAATGAATTAATAAGATGTCTATTCAGAATTATTATTGAAAGAAAAATTATTTGTGAAGAGGTTTTTTCAGAAATTTAGTAACAGAAAATTCTTAGATAAAAGACACAAAATTTGTTATGCCAAGCAATTAATGTTAAAATGCAAGATGAAATTCAAATGTTACGATCTGTCATGTTGCTTTTCATAACGTCATGTCAAGTTACGTAAGTCACATCACGTATTTTCTTTTCTTACGTAGACGCAAACGCGAGGAATCGGGGTAATCATTCCTGAGCAGAGCCTAACCTGGCCTGGCTGTTCTTCGGGCGAGAAGAGAGTAGCTTCTACTTGACCTCAGCCGCTGACCCCCTGCCTTCCTCCCTCTCTCACTCTCTTTTGTACACCCCTACCACTCCATCCTCTCCGCGCCCGCTCCCAGATCTGGATGTAAGTAAATAACAGCTTGGAGATTTTCATCCCCTCCCTGGGAACAAAGGTACGACCCCCCTCCCCCTTCCCTAGCGGGGTAAAACAAACATGGGTGGCTGGGGCGCGAGCCACCTTGCAACCATCAGCAGACATCCCCTGGTGGTCGTTTGCGCCAACCCACCCTCCTTCCCGTTGCCCCGGCAACCAGAGCTATGCTGGCAAGGTGGCACAGCAAAAGGCTGCATGTCTGCTGCCTCGTGGCTGAGGCTTGAGCTCATTCCAGAATGTCGTGTTCCAGACTGGATAGTCAATTGTAACGTCTGCTTCATGCTGTCTCCGTTCAGACATTTTGTATTTGTTTTTCCATGTCTCACTCCTGTGGTATTCTTCATTATTATCAACCCACCCAGGTGCGCTCTCTCTCTCTCTCTCTCTCTCTCTCTCTCTCTCTCTCTCTCTCTCTCTCTCTCTCTCTCTGCCTATCTATCCCTCTCTCTCTCTCTGTCTATCTATCCCTCTCTCTCTCTCTGTGCCTGTATATCTGTCTGTCTGTCTCTGCCTGTCTCTCTCTCTCTCTCTCTCTCTCTCTCTCTCTCTATCTATCTATCTATCTCTCTCTGCGCTTATGTGTCAGCGTGTATATGTGCGTGTGTCTCCGTCCGTGTGCGTGCACGCATGGTGTGTGCATGCGTATGCGTGTGTGGGGATGCGAGTGAGCGTGCGCGCGCGCGCGAATGTGTGTGTGTGTGTGTGTGTGAGTGTGTGTGAGTGTGTGAGTGTGTGTGTGAGTGTGTGTGCGTGTGTGTGAGAGAGAGAGAGAGAAAGAGAGAGAGAGAGAGGCAGAGACAGACAGACAGATATACAGGCACAGAGAGAGAGAGAGGGATAGATAGACAGAGAGAGAGAGAGGGATAGATAGGCAGAGAGAGAGAGAGAGAGAGATAGAGAGAGAGAGAGAGAGAGAGAGAGAGAAGAGAGAGAGCGCACCTGGGTGGGTTGATAATAATGAAGAATACCACAGGAGTGAGACATGGAAAAACAAATACAAAATGTCTGAACGGAGACAGCATGAAGCAGACGTTACAATTGACTATCCAGTCTGGAACACGACATTCTGGAATGAGCTCAAGCCTCAGCCACGAGGCAGCAGACATGCAGCCTTTTGCTGTGCCACCTTGCCAGCATAGCTCTGGTTGCCGGGGCAACGGGAAGGAGGGTGGGTTGGCGCAAACGACCACCAGGGGATGTCTGCTGATGGTTGCAAGGTGGCTCGCGCCCCAGCCACCCATGTTTGTTTTACCCCGCTAGGGAAGGGGGAGGGGGGTCGTACCTTTGTTCCCAGGGAGGGGATGAAAATCTCCAAGCTGTTATTTACTTACATCCAGATCTGGGAGCGGGCGCGGAGAGGATGGAGTGGTAGGGGTGTACAAAAAGAGAGTGAGAGAGGGAGGAAGGCAGGGGGTCAGCGGCTGAGGTCAAGTAGAAGCTACTCTCTTCTCGCCCGAAGAACAGCCAGGCCAGGTTAGGCTCTGCTCAGGAATGATTACCCCGATTCCTCGCGTTTGCGTCTACGTAAGAAAAGAAAATACGTGATGTGACTTACGTAACTTGACATGACGTTATGAAAAGCAACATGACAGATCGTAACATTTGAATTTCATCTTGCATTTTAACATTAATTGCTTGGCATAACAAATTTTGTGTCTTTTATCTAAGAATTTTCTGTTACTAAATTTCTGAAAAAACCTCTTCACAAATAATTTTTCTTTCAATAATAATTCTGAATAGACATCTTATTAATTCATTCGCAGTTCCCTCACTCACGCACTTATTTGTTCGCTCGCTCATTCATTAATGCATTCACTTGCTTTTCACTCACTCATCACTCACTCACTCACTCGCTCGCTCGCTCTCTCACTCTCACTCCCTTAGCCACTCACTCGTTGACTTGAACTAATCGTTTCCTATCGCCTGCCTACCTGTCTGCCTGTTCGTACCTCCGTGCGTCCGTCTGCGCGCGTGCGCGTGTGTTCTCTCTGTCTCTGTCTCTCTCTCTCTCTCTCTCTCTCTCTCTCGCTCGCTCTCCCTCTCTCGCTCTCTCTGTCTCTGTCTCTCTCTCTCTCTCTCTCTCTCTCTCTCTCTCTCTCTCTCTCTCTCTCATACACACACACAAACACGCACGCACGCACGCACGCGCACATTTCACAAACATACACACACACACGCACGCACACACGCACGCACGCACACACACACACATACGTAAATACCAACATGACATGTCTGCACACTTTATACGCAGAACAGCGCGTCTGTATACAAATTATCATTAGTTCTTAAAAGTGTATCACTACCTCTGACTGAAAGGGTCTCTCACATCTCTCACTTTCTTCCTACATGAATGAAGGCGTATGCAAGGTGTAAAAGAGGAAGTGGCTGCGAAACTGCTATCAGCCTTTCAGTCACTAGCCATGCGTAATGGATTCTTTTGATTGAACCATACACTCGCTTTTATTAGAAATATGTTGAAAAGAGAAGCGATGTAGCTCAAGGATGAGCAGTCCGGACTACCTTCATCACCGCCACTGCCGTCGCCACTACCACCGTCGTCGTCGTCGTCATCATCATCGTCGTTGTCGTCGTCACCATCGTCATAGTGTTTGCCGTCGTCGTCGTCTTCGTCGTCGTCGTCGTCATCATCGTCGTCGTCGTCGTCATCACCTCTTGTAGTGCCCGAACTCCCATTCAAGGAATCGCTTGAGGTGCACGGAGGTGTCAGTTTGGTCAGGTCATCCAGAAGGGTTTCGAATGTCTTCGTGGGTGTTATCATCATCATCATCATCATCATCATCATCATCATCTCCGCCGCCGCCGCCGCCGCCACCACCGCCACCACCGCCACCGCCACCACCACCACCACCACCACCACCACCATCACCACCAGCACCACCGCGAGCACCACCACCACCGCCGCCGCCGCCGCCTCCACCTCCGCAGCCGCCTCCGCCTCCGCCGCCGCCGCCGCCTCCGCCGCCGCCATCAACATCATGATCATCATGGTCATCATCGTTGTCATCGTCGTCGTTGTTGTCGTCGTCGTCTCTCTCTCTGTCTCTGTCTCTCTCTCTCTCTCTCTCTCTCTCTCTGTCTCTGTCTCTCTCTCTCTCTCTCTCTCTCTCTCTCTGAGTTGGGAGTAAGAATTGACCCACCGCGTCTCCCTATACGTTTCGTAAGAGGAAAATAAATAGGGCGATCGTGAGCTGACTTGCTTTAGTTTCTAACCATTTGTAATGTTTTTCGTGATTGATAGCCTTAAATAGCATCCAAAGACTGACAGGCCTTAAAACTCTATTCATCCGTCCATCCTTCTCGTTGTCGTCGTCGCCGTTGTAATCTTTTCTTGTAGTGCCCGAACTCCGATTCGAGAAAGGATCCGAAGCGCAGGGGAATGTCAGTGTGCATATGCCATCCGTCAGTCTTTCGAAATGAAAAGGACTTCAGTAGTCTTCACAATCATGTGCCAGACATGCAGGCGCGAAGCGATTCAGGCAATGAATTCCACACACTTTAAATGCTCGAAATTACTTTCCGTCGTACCCATAATACTAGAAGTTCCTTCTTTTT
>JAWQFJ010015480.1:0-15253 GCA_034096865.1 Theodoxus fluviatilis
ATGGGACGGAGGAGGAGCCAAGACCGAGGTCAGTAAGATGCCACCGAAACTCGTCCTGGCGAGGCAGGTCAGGTCAGGAAACTCTCCAGGACGTGAGAATTGTAACCCTCGGTCCATTTCATCAGTGGTCCATGACCGTTTCTCAGTGGTCAAAGATGATGAATGCTAATGCAGTCTTTTTGGTGCTGCTTCCTGTCTGTGCAGGGACAATTGTTTTCCACTGAATTCACGAAGAAATACTCGCTGCAGTGCGACGGCACAACGCAGGACCGGAGTCCTACACACGTGCTTGCACGCTGCGTGGACGGGCCGCTGTCTACTTTGATCTGCGTCAAGAGGTTTTGCACGGACAGTCCACTGGCGCTGACGTACTGGACAGGCAAAACTGGTCAGTCAGAAATCTTTTGAACAAATGGACTGCAGGGGACAAACGAAGAATGTAGATCGAAACGATAAAGTAGGTTTGATTGATTGATTGGTTGATGGCCTGGCTGGTTGCCTTGCTGGCTGGGTGATTGATGGGCTGGCTGGTTGGCTTGCTGGCTGGTTGATTGATGAAGCTTACAACCTTGAAACCTTCGTAGGCTATGTGTGGCCATTGATCACGCAAATGATTGGTGTTGGCTGAAATGCTACGAGTAAAAAATAAGCGAGAATTTTATCAGCTATTCACGTATGAATAAATCATAACTAACGAAGTCAAGACTGTTTTCCCATTCAGTCGCCTTGTACGCATTGCGTATGGTGACGGGGTGGGTTTATTTTTACCCCCACCCACATGAAAAAGTCGTGGTAAGAAAGGTTGCAGTGGTTACGAGACACACCTCTTGAATTGTGTCGCCTGTAAAGTCTTCCTTATGTGCTCAAAGTGATTTTATTTCCATTTCATTGTTTTTGTACTGTATCAGATGTGATGCACTGAAATAACTTTTCAGCGCGTGTGTGTTCGTTTGGAGCATGCGCCCGCAGGCTCGCACGCACGCCACACAGAGCTTACATATGGAAAGACATGGACATAAACGCACGCACGCCACACAGAGCTTACATATGGAAAGACAGGGACATAAACGCACGCACGCCACACAGAGCTTACATATGGAAAGACATGGACATAAACGCACGCACGCCACACAGAGCTTACATATGGAAAGACAGGGACATAAACGGATGCACAAATACACAGAGCTTACATATGGAAAGACATGGACATAAACGCACGCACGCCACAGAGAGCTTACATATGGAAAGACAGGGACATAAACGGATGCACAAATACACAGAGCTTACATATGGAAAGACATGGACATAAACGCAAGCACGCCACACAGAGCTTACATATGGAAAGACAGGGACATAAACGGATGCACAAATACACAGAGCTTACATATGGAAAGACATGGACATAAACGCACGCACGCCACACACAGAGCTTACGTATGGAAAGACATGGGCATAAACGCACGCACGCCACACAGAGCTTACATATGGAAAGACAGGGACATAAACGCACGCACGCCACACAGAGCTTACATATGGAAAGACATGGACATAAACGCACGCACGCCACACAGAGCTTACATATGGAAAGACAGGGACATAAACGCATGCACAAACACACAGAGCTTACATATGGAAAGTCATGGACATAAACGCACGCACGCCACACAGAGCTTACATATGGAAAGACATGGACATAAACGCACGCACGCCACACAGAGCTTACATATGGAAAGACAGGGACATAAACGCACGCACGCCACACAGAGCTTACATATGGAAAGACAGGGACATAAACGCACGCACGCCACACAGAGCTTACGTATGGAAAGTCATGGACATAAACGCACGCACGCCACACAGAGCTTACATATGGAAAGACATGGACATAAACGCACGCACGCCACACAGAGCTTACATATGGAAAAACATGGACATAAACGCACGCACGCCACACAGAGCTTACATATGGAAAGACAGGGACATAAACGCACGCACGCCACACAGAGCTTACGTATGGAAAGTCATGGACATAAACGCACGCACGCCACACAGAGCTTACATATGGAAAGACATGGACATAAACGCACGCACGCCACACAGAGCTTACATATGGAAAGACAGGGACATAAACGCATGCACAAATACACAGAGCTTACATATGGAAAGACATGGGCATAAACGCACGCACGCCACACAGAGCTTACATATGGAAAGACATGGACATAAACGCACGCACGCCACACAGAGCTTACATATGGAAAGTCATGGACATAAACGCACGCACGCCACACAGAGCTTACATATGGAAAGACATGGACATAAACGCACGCACGCCACACAGAGCTTACATATGGAAAGACATGCACACACACACACACACACACACACACACACACACACACGCGCGCACACACACACACACACACACACACACATCCATGCACACCCATGTGCACTCAAGCACGCGTTATTTTCATAGGCATGCATACTTCACACATGATTACAAATAAGTATGCACTCGCACACGTTCAAATACATATATTTTTACATTACCTCGAGCATGCACATATCGGCATGTTAGCTCCTATACACAGCAGCACGCATACATATACTAGCGGGCTTATGTATACACGCACACATACCGGCCGGCGCGCGTGCGAGCACACACACAGTTAAGCATGCATGCACACGTTTACACACACACGCACAAGCACACACTCACACACACAGACACACATAAACACACACACAATACATACACTCACACGTACATACACACACAAGCACGCGCGCAATCACACATACACATATTTAAACATGCTCGTCATTGCTCACATTACATTCACACGCACAAGCACACACACATACACATACACACAAATATACAAGCGCACACACATACACGCGAGCGCGCGCACACACACACACACAGGTGCGCGCACGCACACTCACACACAGACACACACTTTCCGAGAGGGAATGAATGCCTTTAAGAGCGCTGTACTGTGCACTGTACACTGGCAGTCGCATGCAAGCTAAAACTGATTGCAGAGGATCGAGTCGGACTTCAGTGACGCTGTATTTTTCATCTGCAGTTTAGCGACACCTACGCGCCATCTGCGACCCGCGCTGCTGAACGCGGCCTGGCCTGAGAGGGCTATACCGCATACAACGCACAGCGAGCGCTTTGGCTGTTCGCTTGACCTTTAGGCAGAGACATTTTTGTCGATGGCCTTCACAGCACTCCCAATACTTAAATGCCGTAGCATGTAAGTGAGAAGCTTAAATTAATTGATAAATATTTTGTCTTATTGACCTGATGTCGTCCCGATGACCTTCAATACCTTCTACGGCTGCTTGGGGTTGCCTCTGGCCGAGGCGCTGCACAAACTGACCAACAGCCAGGAGTTCCACGTGCAGTCATCGAGCGGCTCCTGTTATACAACCCTTATGCTAAAGTTATAGGGACAACTTGGGGGTAAGACTCATGCTAAAGTTATAGGGACAACTTGGGGGTGAGGCTCATGCTAAAGTTATAGGGACAACTTGGGGGTAAGGCTCATGCTAAAGTTATAGGGACAACTTGGGGGTAAGGCTCATGCTAAAGTTATAGGGACAACTTGGGGGTAAGGCTCATGCTAAAGTTATAGGGACAACTTGGGGGTAAGGCTCATGCTAAAGTTATAGGGACAACTTGGGGGTAAGGCTCATGCTAAAGTTATAGGGACAACTTGGGGGTAAGGCTCATGCTAAAGTTATAGGGACAACTTGGGGGTAAGGCTCATGCTAAAGTTATAGGGACAACTTGGGGGTAAGGCTCATGCTAAAGTTATAGGGACAACTTGGGGGTAAGGCTCATGCTAAAGTTATAGGGACAACTTGGGGGTAAGGCTCATGCTAAAGTTATAGGGACAACTTGGGGGTAAGGCTCATGCTAAAGTTATAGGGACAACTTGGGGGTAAGGCTCATGCTAAAGTTATAGGGACAACTTGGGGGTAAGGCTCATGCTAAAGTTATAGGGACAACTTGGGGGTAAGGCTCATGCTAAAGTTATAGGGACAACTTGGGGGTAAGGCTCATGCTAAAGTTATAGGGACAACTTGGGGGTAAGGCTCATGCTAAAGTTATAGGGACAACTTGGGGGTAAGGCTCATGCTAAAGTTATAGGGACAACTTGGGGGTAAGGCTCATGCTAAAGTTATAGGGACAACTTGGGGGTAAGGCTCATGCTAAAGTTATAGGGACAACTTGGGGGTAAGGCTCATGCTAAAGTTATAGGGACAACTTGGGGGTAAGGCTCATGCTAAAGTTATAGGGACAACTTGGGGGTAAGGCTCATGCTAAAGTTATAGGGACAACTTGGGGGTAAGGCTTATGCTAAAGTTATAGGGACAACTTGGGGGTAAGGCTCATGCTAAAGTTATAGGGACAACTTGGGGGTGAGGCTCATGCTAAAGTTATAGGGACAACTTGGGGGTAAGGCTCATGCTAAAGTTATAGGGACAACTTGGGGGTAAGGCTCATGCTAAAGTTATAGGGACAACTTAGGGGGTAAGGCTTATGCTAAAGTTATAGGGACAACTTGGGGGTAAGGCTCATTCTAAAGTTATAGGGACAACTTGGGGGTAAGGCTCATGCTAAAGTTATAGGGACAACTTGGGGGTAAGGCTCATGCTAAAGTTATAGGGACAACTTGGGGGTAAGGCTCATGCTAAAGTTATAGGGACAACTTGGGGGTAAGGCTCATGCTAAAGTTATAGGGACAACTTGGGGGTAAGGCTCATGCTAAAGTTATAGGGACAACTTGGGGGTAAGGCTCATGCTAAAGTTATAGGGACAACTTGGGGGTAAGGCTCATGCTAAAGTTATAGGGACAACTTGGGGGTAAGGCTCATGCTAAAGTTATAGGGACAACTTGGGGGTAAGGCTCATGCTAAAGTTATAGGGACAACTTGGGAGTGAGGCTCATGGTAAAGTTATAGGGACAACTTGGGGGTGAGGCTTATGCTAAAGTTATAGGGACAACTTAGGGGGTAAGGCTTATGCTAAAGTTATAGGGACAACTTGGGGGTAAGGCTCATGCTAAAGTTATAGGGACAACTTAGGGGGTAAGGCTTATGCTAAAGTTATAGGGACAACTTGGGGGTAAGGCTCATGCTAAAGTTATAGGGACAACTTGGGGGTAAGGCTCATGCTAAAGTTATAGAGACAACTTAGGGGGTAAGGCTTATGCTAAAGTTATAGGGACAACTTGGGGGTAAGGCTCATGCTAAAGTTATAGGGACAACTTGGGGGTAAGGCTCATGCTAAAGTTATAGGGACAACTTGGGGGTAAGGCTCATGCTAAAGTTATAGGGACAACTTGGGGGTGAGGCTTATGCTAAAGTTATAGGGACAACTTGGGGGTGAGGCTCATGCTAAAGTTATAGGGACAACTTGGGGGTAAGGCTCATGCTAAAGTTATAGGGACAACTTTGGGGGTAAGGCTCATGCTAACGTTATAGGGACAACTTAGGGGGTAAGGCTCATGCTAAAGTTATAGGGACAACTTGGGGGTAAGGCTTATGCTAAAGTTATAGGGACAACTTGGGGGTAAGGCTTATGCTAAAGTTATAGGGACAACTTGGGGGTAAGGCTTATGCTAAAGTTATAGGGACAACTTGGGGGTAAGGCTCATGCTAAAGTTATAGGGACAACTTAGGGGTAAGGCTCATGCTAAAGTTATAGGGACAACTTGGGGGTAAGGCTCATGCTAAAGTTATAGGGACAACTTGGGGGTAAGGCTCATGCTAAAGTTATAGGGACAACTTGGGGGTAAGGCTTATGCTCAAGTTATAGGGACAACTTGGGGGTAAGGCTCATGCTAAAGTTATAGGGACAACTTGGGGGTAAGGCTCATGCTAAAGTTATAGGGACAACTTGGGGGTAAGGCTCATGCTAAAGTTATAGGGACAACTTGGGGGTAAGGCTTATGCTAAAGTTATAGGGACAACTTGGGGGTAAGGCTCATGATAAGTTATAGGGACAACTTGGGGGTAAGGCTCATGCTAAAGTTATTGGGACAACTTGGGGGTAAGGCTCATGCTAAAGTTATAGGGACAACTTGGGGGTGAGGCTTATGCTAAAGTTATAGGGACAACTTGGGGGTAAGGCTCATGCTAAAGTTATAGGGACAACTTGGGGGTAAGGCTCATGCTAAAGTTATAGGGACAACTTGGGGGTAAGGCTTATGCTAAAGTTATAGGGACAACTTGGGGGTGAGGCTTATGCTAAAGTTATAGGGACAACTTGGGGGTAAGGCTCATGCTAAAGTTATAGGGACAACTTGGGGGTAAGGCTCATGCTAAAGTTATAGGGACAACTTGGGGGTAAGGCTCATGCTAAAGTTATAGGGACAACTTGGGGGTAAGGCTCATGCTAAAGTTATAGGGACAACTTGGGGGTAAGGCTTATGCTAAAGTTATAGGGACAACTTGGGGGTAAGGCTCATGCTAAAGTTATAGGGACAACTTGGGGGTAAGGCTCATGCTAAAGTTATAGGGACAACTTGGGGGTAAGGCTTATGCTAAAGTTATAGGGACAACTTGGGGGTGAGGCTTATGCTAAAGTTATAGGGACAACTTGGGGGTAAGGCTCATGCTAAAGTTATAGGGACAACTTGGGGGTAAGGCTTATGCTAAAGTTATAGGGACAACTTGGGGGTGAGGCTTATGCTAAAGTTATAGGGACAACTTGGGGGTAAGGCTCATGCTAAAGTTATAGGGACAACTTGGGGGTAAGGCTTATGCTAAGGTTATAGGGACAACTTGGGGGTGAGGCTCATGATAAGTTATAGGGACAACTTGGGGGTAAGGCTCATGCTAAAGTTATTGGGACAACTTGGGGGTAAGGCTCATGCTAAAGTTATAGGGACAACTTGGGGGTGAGGCTTATGCTAAAGTTATAGGGACAACTTGGGGGTAAGGCTCATGCTAAAGTTATAGGGACAACTTGGGGGTAAGGCTCATGCTAAAGTTATAGGGACAACTTGGGGGTAAGGCTCATGCTAAAGTTATAGGGACAACTTAGGGGTAAGGCTCATGCTAAAGTTATAGGGACAACTTAGGGGGTAAGGCTAATCATCACGAAGTGTGGTAAGCAACGCCACAATCGTACCTTCCAGCAAAACTGCCCATCTGAGTTGGGAGGTCTTCGCTGAAGTAAATGTTAAAAGAGAGTACAAGAAATGCTCTGTTGTCTTGTACTTGTCATGGCGGATCATCTGGTCGAGGATTAAATAAATGTTAATGATAGATCCAACTTCTCCTTCGTGCTCACGAGCTCTGGCGCTTTGCTTCGGCGAATATTTTTAAATACAAGAGTAAACGATCCAAAGAGTTGAGGTAGATGACAACCTATGACAATACATATTGGTAATACAAATAAACCACATGACGAACGAATGATCGGATCGATGTCTCGCATATGCAGTTCTGAAATTGAAAATATGTACTTTCCGACTCCATGTAATCACGAACCCCCCACCCCCACCCCCCACCCCCCACTCCCACCCCCACCCCCCACTCCCCATCTCATAAGCCGCGTTATCATCAAATGCTCATGTTCGTGCTTGTCCTATAAACTCAAATGTCAGGCTTTTCCCATTACAATGTTGCACAAGAGGGCGGCAAAGAGCTTGTTGTCCATGCGTTAAGATCTCCACTATGGGCTGGAAGTAAAGGGACCTCGATAGCAAAGCCAGAAGCAGACGACTTCTCCACGACCGTCAAGTTGCGGTGTTCCCGCGAGAACTCAACTAGCTATCCCACAATGCCTTGTGCTGACACGCGCACATCTGTCGCCACCGGCAATAAAGCGTAGGCCCGCAATCGAATTTTCCCAAACAGAATACCTACATCCTCCAGCGCTCGTGCTTGCGTCAGTAGGCTCGCCTTCGCTCAGGACTTCCCACTCTGCGCTGCTCCGGATCTACTGCGTCTGGTCCTCTGCGTCCGGGCGAGGCGTTTCTGGAGGAAAGGAGGAGCTGTTTCAGAAGAAAAATCAGAAAAGACATTTCGGAAGCGGAACCATGAGGTGACAGGAGGGGTCTCCTTCCTTCGTCGCCGCCTTAGTGGAGAGATACCTACGCCAGGTAAGCCCTAAGCACAGGTAGAGCTGTCAGTCAGGTGACTGGGATTAGTCAGCCAGCAGTGGGACGCCTGGGCTGAACCGGGAGGTGGCAGTTCAATCACCTGTGTAAACAGATATCACTCTGCATCAAAGCGGTCGTTTCTTCACCAGCGACAGTTTGTCTTGATAATTGATAATTCACCTCGTTAACTGATTTTCTCTTTTGTTCAACAAGAATATAGTGTGTGTGGTAGTCTCAAGATGAAGTTTGATGAGGTCTTGATGGCATTCTTGTAGGAACCTGCGAAGACATGCCGAGAAGGCTCATACATTTTCACGAAATGCACACACATTACTTGCTCGTATGCAGTTGTGATTCTGCAGAGAGTTAATGTACTTTGCCACTGCGCTCCAAAGAGCGATAAGCAATTGTTTAGATCATGAAAAACGATTTACATGCGAGGAAAGATGTTACTTTGAGAAGACATTATATTACTGATATGGCTCAGTGTTACACTTAGATATGTTCTTGCAGCCAATGTGAGGCACATCCGCTTTCTAATCATGTTTTTCCACCAACACGGCTTGAGGTGTTAAAGCTGCCATTCAGCCATCACATTGCACAATTCACGGAATGTTTTTCGAACAGAAATATGTTTAGCATGATTTCGTATGGGCATTCTGCACTTTTGAGCTGGCTGAGCCCATGGCTGCATGTGTTTTGAGTTCTTGTAGAAGTCCAGTGTCTTTGTACTCAGTGTGAGTGCACTCTGTGAGGAGGGAATCAGTCGGTATAATCGTATGTTCGCTTTGGTAGCACAGCGGTCCAGCAGAGACACTGATGATCTTCTGATGTAGTCTATTGCTTACAAAAAGGTCTTAAACGAAATTTGATGAAAGATTAGGAACATTTTCAGTAGAGCCAAGCGATACGCTGTCGCCACAGTGCATTTGTCATATTCCCACTCCATCTCTCTCACAGGAAGCTGCTCACTTCCGTTGTAGGTGGTAAGCATCGGTCTTTAGCCTTCATGAACTTCGCTCTACCAACAGCTGTGCAGCAAACGTCGATAATTATCTTCTTTGTGTCGTTCAATTTGCAGTTCTCGAGTGTGGTTGCTGTAGAGGCAATATCTGTTTTCGAAACATGTAACCCATGCAGTGTATTGAGCGGTGAAGTGACTCTTACAAAATAGTTACACAGCAGTAGCTAGCAGTAGTATTAGATGGAGAAGGGAGGAGAACGGAAAGTTTTCAATCTGACCTTTTCCTCACTGAGTTGTGAAGTGGCCTTTCACCCGGGTAACAGCCTGTCTTCTTTAAACCAACGACATATCATCCCATTAAACTCCATTACAAATTCATTTGGAGAGCAAAACAGATCAGAAGTGAAAAAAGCCCATGCTACATTTGCTTTATGATGTGAAAGAAAGTGCAGAGACTTGTCTCTTTCATGAAGTCCTTTCTGTACAGAGGTTCTCCCAGCTTGCACCGGGAAGTCCTTTCTGTACAGAGGTTCTCCCAGCTTGCACCGGGAAGTCCTTTCTGTACAGAGGTTCTCCCAGCTTGCACCGGGAAGTCCTTTCTGTACAGAGGTTCTCCCAGCTTGCACCGGGAAGTCCTTTCTGTACAGAGGTTCTCCCAGCTTGCACCGGGAAGTCCTTTCTGTACAGAGGTTCTCCCAGCTTGCACCGGGAAGTCCTTTCTGTACAGAGGTTCTCCCAGCTTGCACCGGGAAGTCCTTTCTGTACAGAGGTTCTCCCAGCTTGCACCGGGAAGTCCTTTCTGTACAGAGGTTCTCCCAGCTTGCACCGGGAAGTCCTTTCTGTACAGAGGTTCTCCCAGCTTGCACCGGGAAGTCCTTTCTGTACAGAGGTTCTCCCAGCTTGCACCGGGAAGTCCTTTCTGTACAGAGGTTCTCCCAGCTTGCACCGGGAAGTCCTTTCTGTACAGAGGTTCTCCCAGCTTGCACCGGGAAGTCCTTTCTGTACAGAGGTTCTCCCAGCTTGCACCGGGAAGTCCTTTCTGTACAGAGGTTCTCCCAGCTTGCACCGGGAAGTCCTTTCTGTACAGAGGTTCTCCCAGCATGCACCGGGAAGTCCTTTCTGTACAGAGGTTCTCCCAGCTTGCACCGGGAAGTCCTTTCTGTACAGAGGTTCTCCCAGCTTGCACCGGGAAGTCCTTTCTGTACAGAGGTTCTCCCAGCTTGCACCGGGAAGTCCTTTCTGTACAGAGGTTCTCCCAGCATGCACCGGGAAGTCCTTTCTGTACAGAGGTTCTCCCAGCTTGCACCGGGAAGTCCTTTCTGTACAGAGGTTCTCCCAGCTTGCACCGGGAAGTCCTTTCTGTACAGAGGTTCTCCCAGCTTGCACCGGGAAGTCCTTTCTGTACAGAGGTTCTCCCAGCATGCACCGGGAAGTCCTTTCTGTACAGAGGTTCTCCCAGCATGCACCGGGAAGTCCTTTCTGTACAGAGGTTCTCCCAGCATGCACCGGGAAGTCGAAGTTCACTAAATCCGGTGGTCGTTTTATGAGAAAAAAAATCATGTACGCACTTTATTTACACACAGCAACAAAAATCAATGATCAGCATTACCATAATAACCTCACTCTTGAAACTGGATTCTCGAAGGACACAATTGCTGTTATCCATGCTCTTAAACATGTCATCTGTGTCTGTAGTATGCTCTCTTCTCACTTGTGTTCTCCACTCTCTCACTCTGGAAACTAGACTCCGTGGAGGACTCAATCACTCCGTATGGAGGACTTTTTGCACTCATCTATCTTCTTCTTGGGCTCTCACCTTTTCCTGTCTTGTGCTCTCTCCCTTGTCTCTCTCTTGCGCCCAATATACCTTTTTACATGTTCCAGAATATTCTAGAACCGAGTACAATGTACTTCGTTGTCTGGAAATGACGTCATGAGACACTTCTAAGAACGAATTTACCCTGACCACGTCACGTAACTAGGCAACCACACGGGCGAGGAGCCTTGAAAGCACCATGATATTCCGGCACATTCCGGAACCTTCACAACAAAAGCAAAACGCTTCATTACTGCACAATCTAATGGACGTTAGCTAGTTGCCTTGCTAGGTGACATACACACTATTTGACAGCCTACCTTCGTTACGGAACTGTTAGATTTTCTTGTTGTTGAACTTTGCTGATATCGTCTGTTAAGTCAGCGTAATTTTGGCTATTCTGTTTTGTTCGTTAGTTTGGTTGCTAGCCCGCTCAATTTCAACCGCGTTTGTGTGTCAACTCACTTTGATATTGATGTATTGTGGCATGCTAGGAGAACAAATCTGCCCTAAATAGTCGTGTGGCGACCACTGCCGGCAGAGGTCAAGTTCACGGTCAATAGCCAGGTATTGGCTTAAGATCGATGTGAAGAACATCGCCATTGAGAGGACCTATAATGCCATTTTGAAAGATCTGATGGCTGCGCCCTTGATTTGCATACGAAAATTGCGAGACCCCCAAAATAGTAAGCAGTTATTGGAAAGCTCGACGAAGAGTGATCTTCTCTTGCTGATAATCTCACTCGCAAATTGAGGGCGCACCCTGAATTCTGCTTATGTAAATGTGAACCTTCAGAATGATCCGACTGTACCACTTTGTTATTGTTTTGTGCACGCTAAAACCGCATATGATGTCTGCCGTTAGATGTCCTTTTCATCAGCCGCGATGAAGCTGCTCTGGTGCTTTTTCTTTCCTTGTCTTTTAATTTGCGTTGGTGTGTTTTTTTATGTTTTTTGTATATCTAAATTTTTTTTAATAAGATGCCTTTTTTTTTCATTTTTTTCGTTTCATTCAAAGATTCCCAAGAGGTATTTTTTTTTCTTTTTTGGTTTTTTTTTTTTTTTTTCACATCCACCGTATTAGCAAGAAAGTGGGGAAAAACGCGACACAAGATATTTTTCATTTTTTCTTTTTTTTTTTCACTTGTTGGCTTTTGCTTGTCGGTCTTTGTTTTTTTTTTTTACATCCCCTTTTTTTGCTTCTTCTTTTTTTCATTCACAAAATTTTTCATTTTTCCCAAATCCCAGCACTACAATTTCTTTTTTTTTTTCATCAAGGCAGATTTCGGTTTTTTCTTGCTAGCTAATCTTTGGTTATTTTAAATTAATTTTTTTTTTTTTTTTGTTGTTCAAGATTTTTCATCCAATTCCATTCTAAGCGTACGATAAAGCGTAGGCCTGCCACAGAGAACAACGCCCATCCAAATCAGTTTATTCTTCTTTTTCATTTCCAACTTTTGTCTTCTTTCACATATACCTTTTCATTCTTTTTTAGCTGTCTTTCAACGTTCTTTGTTTTTAAGTTATTTTTTTATTTTCCCAACATTTTTTTTTTTTTTTTTCTTTTTTTCTCTCTTATTTTTTTATTTATTTTTTATTTTTACCAATATGCCTTAGTTATCCTTCCAAATTATTGATAAAGTTAGTATGACTTTTATTTTATTTTTCTTCATATGTTTATTTTTCTTCTTTTCATTTCTTTTATTGCTCTTTTTCATCCACCAAGTTTTTTTTTTACCTTTTTCTGTTTTCTGTTTTCAATTTTTCCTTTCGGTGCTATGTTTTCTCTTTTATGTTAGTTTTTCGTCATTTCCCTCCAAATTTCTTTCATTTAGTCCGCGTCCTTATTCTTGTCGGTGTTTTTCCTCCATTTCTACGCCGTAGAATTGTTAGTTCTTTTTTTTGTCCGTTTTTTCACCCACATGATTCTCTCCGTTTTTTATTGTCTGTTGGAGGTCTGTTTTTTTTTTTTTTTACGGTCAGTGTCTCTTTTTTGGTTTCCAGTTATTTTTCGTGCTTTTTTATTTTACTTTTTAGGTAAAATTCTTTCTTTTTTGGCTAGTCCCTTTTAGGCTTTTTTACTTTTTTCTTTTTTTTTTGTAGTTTTATTTTTTTGTTTGGTTCTTTTTTTATTATATTCCGCAAATGCCCAGCAATCCAAATGAATACCATCCTGAAACACCCTTGCAAATAAATACGCTGTTACTTGTGGGAACGCCGGGCGTTATGTGGTGCCTGTTCGTGTTTCCGCGTTTAGTTGTTGTTAGCTATAGTTCGGCGTTTATCATCCATGGCGGTTTTGCCCTTTCTTTTTTCATCCCTTTTGCTTATTGTTTATTATCGTGGGTGATTAGCTGCCAGGTGGAATATTGTCGAATGCTATTGTATGGGGCCTTACGAGGTTTGTCTTAAACTGGTTTCCTATTATTCTTTCTAGGTGTAGAGTCTTCCCTGTACTTTCTTCTGTTCTTTCCCCTTTTGCCTCCTATCTAGTGGCGCGCATGTTTCATAGTCTTCGTTCTTTGTTAGTCTATAAAGGTCTTCGGCGACTTTTTTGTTCTTTTTTTTCCTACTATCTCCTTTTTTTTTATTTTGTGCTGTGCTCGATAATGTGCGTGCATTTAGGCACCTTTATGGCTTTGCTGGTGATGGTAGAGTAATACATTGCGGGCATGTCGTTTGGGTTGCCGCCTAGTTTTATGTTTTTGTCTTTCGGCTTTGATTAGTTCGCGGAAAATGTTTCCGAGCTTTTTTTGTTATTTTTTATTTTTTTTCATTTGGTCTTTTATTTTCCATTTTATTCACGTCTCGTTCGTGAAATGCTCTCTTTTACTTTATCTTTAGTCTAGGTATTCCAGTCTATTTTTTTGCTGATAGAATATACACGTTGATCTTTTTTTTTTTTCTCGTCCATATTTGGATCGGCTTTCTTTGTAGCTGTAAAAAAGTGTTTCTTTCTATCTCTGGATTATTATGCTCTCTTTTTTTTCTGATTTTCTACGTCCTTTAGTTTTAACAATTGACCAAGTAAGTCTGCTTTTTTTTTATTTCGTGTTTTTTAAGTTTTTTCTGTAGATTTGTCTTGTGTGTTTCTATGGTCGTCGTTCTCCACCCTTTGTTTTTGGTTTTTCTTTTCATTTTTTATCTCATTTTATTCTTTTCATCATCTAGATTCTTATGTTTTACTCTATCTTGTACGGTTTTCTTTTTTTTTTTTTTTTTTTTTTTATTTTTTTTTTTATATTTTATTTTTTTTTTTGTTTTTCTTTTTTTTTTTTTATTTCATTTTTTTTTTGTTTCAACATGTTTCACCCGGTTTTCCCACTTTCTTACGGTTTTTTGTTTTTCCGTTGTCTTTTTTTTCATTTTTCGAGTCTTTTTTCATCAGAACATACTTTTTTTTCTAGTTTTTTACGTTTTATCTCCTTTGTTTACCGTTTTTTTTTAAAGTCTGTTTTTTTTTTTTATTATTTTTTATCTTTTTTTCATTTCTCTGTGTAGTTTGCATGTCTTTTTTTTTTATCTTCTAAATTTATATTGCTCGTTCTTGATATTGTTATTTGCTCTTTTTTCCATGGCTTTTGGTTCGGATGTTAATTTTTTTAGAGTTTTTAGTGCGTTTTTTTTTTTCTTTTTCCAATGTTCACATTCATCAATAACTTCGTTATTTCTTTGCACCACTGTTTTTGTTCTTTTTTGACGTTTTTCTTTTTTTGTTTTTTATTTTTTCATCGTTTCGGCTTTGGCTTTCCTTTTACTTTCTAACATGCTTTGGTGTCTTTGTGTCCTTTTTTTATCTTTTTGTTTGGGTCTTTTTGTTCTCTTTTCTTTCCTTGTCTTTTTTAGGTTTTCCATTGTCTTTTTTTCGTCCTCATCTTTGTTCCTTTTTGTTCCTTGCAGGTCTTTAATCGCGCCCATGGCATTTTTTTCATCTCTTGCTTTTTCTCTTACACTTTTTTTTTTTAGATGCTTTGTTTTTATTTTCTTTTTTTCTGTGCTTCTTTTTTTTAGGCTGTTATTATGCTATTTATCTTATTTTGGGCATGTCGTTCCTTCATTTTCCCACTTCGTTTTCTCTATTTTTGCGTTAATTTTTTTTATCTCTGTGTGAGCTTTCATGACTGCTAATATCATTTTTTTTTTTTTTTATTTTTGGGTAGTGTCATTACTTCGATGTCATACTATCTTGTGTATAAATTATATATGCTTGGTTTTTTATTTTATTATTTTGTCTTGGCTTAATATTCATCTTCTCTTTTTGGTTTGTGATTATTGTCTTTCTATTTTTTTGCTGTCTTGCCGGTAATAACTCAGTCTTTCTTTTGTTCTTGAGTGGCAAAT